>JBBPMW010000120.1:0-20493 GCA_038090535.1 Tylopilus alboater | reverse complement strand
ATTGGTTGTTGAAATCATGAAGTTGACCTTTGTCACGCTAATTGGCACTGTGATAATACGTGACAATACGTGACAAAGTGTGACTAGCGGTTAGGTGCCGACCAGATGGTAATATAAGGGATAGTAATAGAACAAAAGAAGAGAAAACATCACGATATCAGCATATGACATTTTGCCACCGGATTTCTCCCATGGCCTGCCTACTGCCCTCTAAAACCACTGGCTGGAGGCTCCCTCAGTCTCAGAGTTTGCGGCGCATCCATATATCCCAAGTTGGTCTCGGGTCACATGGTGAGTCGTGCTGTGTCGTGCGCGTCTGACAGCACTGATCAGACTGCGGCAGCCATGCTTGCCACTGTGGAAAAGCTGGCAGATATCATCAAGGTGAAATACCCCATCACAGCCAGTGTCTGACATCTGCAACCAGCGTCCCACAGGGATCTCTTCTTGGATATAGTCCATAGCTGTCCTGTAGCATTATATCCAAGTGTCAAAGTTAACTATTGTATGTGGGCAAGAACGGGCAGACGGCCTCCCTATTGTGGTGTCGTGGCGATACCGAGCACAGCGTACTGCCTACCCATACCAAGTGGATCCACCAGCCGACTGATGCTCTGTGATCGCCGCCTTTCTCTCCTCCATGGAGATAGTCTTTGATGAGATGATCCGCACACAGCTGGACGTGAGCCTCATCAAGGAACGTGCCCTGTGAGAGCGTCCCGTGGGGCATGACTAGGGAGTGCATCAACTCAAACGCACACGCACACGGAAGAGATGAAACGGCTGAGCAAGATCCGAGAGCACCTCTTTCAAGAGGACAAAGTCGACGTTGGCAGAAACCTGTCAGCAATCAGCATTGCCACGCCAGAATCTAACAGACCAGCTGATCCATCACTTCAGCTGCTGACAGTGCTCACTTTTAGCACCCTAATAGCTATAGTTATTTTATCAACAACATGCTGTCATTCATGAGCATCAATTGTGAAGTTGGCAGTCCTAGAACCGAGGGACCACATTTTGACCGTCCGATTTGAGACAGGCAGATGGAAACATGTTGGCGTCTTTCGGGTCGAACGTGATGTTCATGATGCAGTGCGTGTGGCCCTCGTATACATATTAAGCCAAGAAAAAACACACATCACGTTCACATCCACATACACATATGGCGGCATAGGACGGGACAGACCTGTATGCACTTCCACTGCTTGTCCCAATCCCAAGCCTTGATCGCCATATCGCCATCAGATGCACCGCGAGGCACCGGGATGATCTGGATGAGCCTCGAACGAGACGACATTCACAAGTCAATAACACCAATGACATACCTAAACCGCCTGATAAACCTGCGCAATGACTGAACGAACCTCCACGACCGTCGAGCTCAGGAGGGAGAGGTGGCTAGATGACGTGAGCTCCAGGGACAAACTTACCAGCGACGAAACGGATGATGTGCCAGGAACGTCAGAGGAGGATCTAACCTGGGAGGCTCCGGTCGAGCTTGACAAGCGCAAATGCGAAACGGCGGCACTGTGCGACACCAACAATGATAGGGAATGGAATGCCCAGGGAGCGTGGGGAACGAGCGTGACAACACGACGAACGTGCTACATCAAGGTAAAGCCCCAGGGGGTTTAATAGGCAGGTAAGACATGCTGGGAGCCATCGAGGCCGATTGAAACCAGGAAAGTTATTGTTGAAAACGGTGAAATCGATGGGATGGGATATGCCATGGAGGTGAGGGGAACGATGACGACGAAGCGGGTCAGGAGGCCCAGAAGGTGAGCAGAAGACGATGGGTCATTCATGTCAAGGGAGATTCAAGCCGTAAAACATGGCGACGGTGTCGGATACGATGGGAAACAAGATCTGAGAGATGATGGCGCAACAAGGAACACGCGCCACAACTCGAAACGAGTCGAAATGAAGTCGCTAGCTAGGCACCAGACGGGTCAGGAAGAGGAGCGCCGGGGAGCCAGAGAGACGAACGACGCACATGAGCCTCCAACAACCTCAATCATAGATCACAGAGCACCCATGAAGCATCCAAATCCATCGCGTCGTCAAGGACGACTGAGAACGTGACCTAGTAGGAAGGTCAACTACACCCGGGCCCATGGATTCGACTTGCCATCCATTATCTGACGATCGCCAGTTTGAGGATTGAACTGAGGAGCTCGATCGGGTTGCGGTCTGGTTAGGGTGGGCGGGGATTCAAGTTGAGAAGTTGGGTCGTTGACGCCTTGGATCCAGATCTTGTCCAGTTCAGTTACGCACTCTTGCTCTGGATGGTTGCATTACTATCAATAGAGCTACGTAGAGGTAAAAACCCGTTTCTGCTACAGTCGACTCCCTTATAACACATACCCAGAAAAACCCATGCTCCATTATAACCCATAGCATTTCTGATTTCCCGACTTGGTTTGCAGGGATTTTGTACCCAAAACCCATAACTCTCATGAGGCATAAGCCATACTTTTTTTGGCCATACTTAACCCTAACCCTATTCCCAAATGCGCTAAATCGCCATGTCGTCATCCACACTCCGCCGATGTCGTGTCTCACAAGCTACCTGCTGCCAAAGACTGGGTGTCATCAACCTCAAAGCCAAAATAGCGGACCCTGAGTCCCCTGAGTGTTGGGGGGTTGGGGATGCAGCTCGGGTACCGTCATTGTCATCTCGGAATCACGTATGTGCTGGTGCTGACCTGTGTCTCTTCCAGCTAGCGGTTTCATTTCGACTTACTTCGGAGTTGCGTTGCAGCATGCGCCGCTTGTCGCACCCTTCGTATTCGTATCCCATGTTGTTCAACGACGATGTCCGAGTCATCAACACCCCTCCGATGCCTCTCGACATTTCCCGACTCCTGCTCCTCCTGCTCGTCTACATTAATTAATTACCTCGTCACCCGGTTTAGCAGGTCTCTGTGATCAATCAAGTACTCAAGGTATTCGTGCCGTATTCTTGTCCATTGTGGGATCGTTCGGACTGCACTGAAACATTGACGCAGGAAAACCAAGTACTACTGTTGGAAACGTTGGACTTAGTGATGCAAAACGATACATAACATCAATACTTTCATCGCCACGTGTGGGCGCTGGTTTCTGAACGTCCGAAATTTGGAGCCCCGTGCCCAGAGCAAAGAGCAACAAAAGGACGCGCATTCATCACAGCCAACCAGTCAGCTGCAGTCGGCCTATCAGTGTCGCACACGTCAGAACAGCAACACGAGAGGACAGCGGGTTGCCGACGCGCCACCATCCCACTCAGGCCTCTAAAATGGAGGGTTAACTTGTGCAGTGGCAACGACCTCAAGGACGACCACGCTCATTTGGGGATGTTCGCGTCAGGTCGTAGGTCATCAATCAATCAAATCAATCAATCAGAGCATCAACCCCATTTTCGACTGCTTGCCTAGGATGACAGGCTCCATCAACACATTCCGGCACACAACATCATCTTTGGGGATTTACGGGATGCTCAATGCTTTCCTGCCAACCGATCCCGTCCTCCTCAACTCCGACTTGTTCTCTACGTACCACCTTGTTTCTGTTGTCGATGGCCATGAGATGTGCATCTCCCACATCATCCAATGAGAGGCAAGTCTCTCTCGTCCTTCCAAGTAAATTCTTCATCACACGTCATCCCTTAGGAATTGCTTCCGTCTTCTCTACACCTCGACTTGTATTCCTGCCTTCTCGCTCAAACCACCTCAATTTGCACATTTCCCTGTATTGCTGAATCCAGATGGTTCCATGACGTCAAAACGTAAGGGTGGAGTTGCGGTCCTGGAGTTCATGGTATGTTGCACGACCATGCTTATCCTCTCTACCTCCACATTCAACCAGAGCACTAGAAAAGGGGGTGGGAGCCAGAGGCATTGATTAATTGGCTAGCCTTGGCAGGCTGAGGACATGCAGCACGATCCCCTTCGGACTCGACTCCCTCCACCCACAATCTCTCGAAAGCACGGCTATCCTGACATGCCCAGAACTCGTTGAGTAGGTGCGTCTCGAATATCCTACCCTTGATCTGATCGAATAAAATCTGTGAAAAATAGTTTGATCTTGCATAATTGACGCATCGTCGACAAGTTCTGGAGCCTGCCAAACTGGAACACCTCAACAAGCACCATCTCATGTGCAGCTGGAAGAACTACCAAGGAGCGTTGCATCATGCACGCGGGATGCACGATCCCGTAGGAGCTTCTTTTCCGTCCAGGTAGGTCGTGCAAGATGGTGCAAAAATACCACGTTTGCCTGACATCCTGCGACAGCCAACACGTGACCCCAGAATACATCACCAAGGTAATCCATGTGTTGCAGGTGAGGCCTAGAATCTTTGCCTGCCTCGATGACCCAGTTAAAAGCGCCTTCCCCTCATTCATAATCAGGGATGGATAACCAACATGCACTGTGGATGTGCCCAGCTTACTAGCTCCCTACTTTTTCGCTGATCCAGATTATTCAACGCCCGAGGCGCAGCTCATGCATGAGTCAACATCGAATGACAATTATCGTGAGTGCCGCTCATTCACCACCTTGATTGAACTCACCCACGCACCCCATCTCACCCCACTCCTCATCTGCACTGCAGGTCGTACGCTAATGTCACTGTTCGTCACCTGGAGGCTGAGCCAGACATGCGTGGCGTTTCCAATCTCTCCTCGCTCGCCCACGCCGTTTGCAATAAGACTGGGCTCAAGCAAGAATTCATCATGACGGCGCTGCGCCACGCCTTGACCGCAATTCATTGAAGGTCACCTCTTTCCCCCTCATTAGCTTTCCACCTCTTTGCTCACCCCATTTCTTTCCCTCAGACTGGTCTTCCCGTCCCTGAAATGATCGACGTACTCGAGCTAGAGTGAACTGTCCTTAGACTCAAGGACGCTTGTGAATGCACGGATCATCATCCACCATTGTCGACCTCTCCAGCTTCCACGCAACGGCTGTTGGAATACCCTGGTTGAGCCATGTCTTTCGTATTTCCTCCTATCGCGGGCTGTGGATGGATGTGTTCTCTCTATCCCCGTCTATAAAAATCTAAAGTGTCCGTGGTTGAGTACCCGAACGCGCAATGGAAAATGAGCACCCAAACGCACCTCATCGAGATATTAACTTCTTCATGCACGTCCAAATAAGGTGACAGCGCAAACGACCCATTGTTGGCATAAAGGTAAAGCACCGAACATCGCTTGATGATGAAATACAACCCCATTGCGCCACCGCACCTAAAATCGCCACGCCAGCGTATCAGTCATCACCATCATGCAAATGGGATGATGGGGTTGGACCGTTATGATATGCCGACTTTGAGAACTTGCTCCTGTTGAGCCTGTCGTCTGTCAGCTTGCATACTGAGAGAATATCCCCTATGACAATCCAGATGGCATTGATGAACTGTGAGGGCATCGCCCAACTAAAGTCCGTAAGCCTTGATGGCATGCAATGGAGAGAGCACGACGTTAAACAAGACGTTAAAGACGCTTATCCAAGCGTCCATCTTGCACTCAATGCGATTGGTGGCCGCATGTTTATTCGGATGTAGTCCCGAGTGCCATCTACCTCGCGTGTATGCTGATTTGGGTCATCTCAATGGTGATGAATTTATTGACAACAATCGTTGTGAGTTGGATGCTGATTTATAGCCTGAAAGAGAACCTCGTGAGGATGTTGTCAACATGCACGAATCCCAAGCAGCACAGGAGGAAGATGATGGCATTGATGAGTCAGCATTTCTCGATGTCAACATGTCAGGCGAGCTGGTGATGCGAGTGTCTCAGGTTGATGATTGCCGACACCAACCGCTTGAATTGGTAGTCTCGGACCATCCGTTTTTGGCGCCTTTCTGAAGCTCAGATGCTTCTGTTCTAGGAAGTGTTTGCACATACCCGGTACTTTTCCGGGTACTTCCTAGAACGTCTGGTTCGAGACTATTGAATTGGAGAATTTAAGTCTGTGGCATCACTGTGCCCAAGTGGACAAGATCAAAAGGCGACGGAAAGATGGCACCGATCATCCACAACAAGGTGACAATGACGACACTGAAGATGAACAACCAATTCCTCTAGACTTTGCAGCACCTAATGTTCTTCAAAATGTCCCACATTCAACTTGTCGGCAGAGATTCAAGTTTTTGCCCAAACACGCTCAGTATATGATGCATGAGGTTCGTGCACAACGTCCACAACAACCATTGACTCCAATTCCTGTAGGTCCTCCTCTGCCACGGCGTGATTGTGTTGAAATGGAGGCGAAATATTCAAGAGCAATGCTGATCTTGTATAAACCTTGGCGATGCACAGATGATCTTCGGCTCGATCATGAATCATGGTGGTCTGAATTTGCTTCCTGGAAGGACACACTGCCAAATGGACATGAAAGCATTCATTGGATGGATGATATTCAGATTTTGCACGAGTGTCATAATGCGCATGATCAACATACTGAGTGTTTGCCACCTCCGTCCTTCTGAAGTTCACACACACTCCCAGTCGGAGGCAGTCAACATATCAAGGGAAGGATGACTTGGATGATGACTTTCATGTGACTGATCTGCTCTCACTCGAACAGGAGGTGCCACAATGTACCAGAGAGATGAACGAAATTATCGAGTATACACTACGAAAAAATGCTCGTCTCCAAGATGAGTCTATTGAATGCCTACAGCTTATGGAACAAGCTGGGAGGCTCGTTGTTCGACAGCAACAGCCTTCTGGAACAGACGAAGGATCAGAAGTGGTGAAAGACATTGCAGGCAATGATTATGGCCTTGAAGATCTGTGGAAACAAGTTTACAATGAACGGCGAGAAGGATGGAGACAGCGACTGAACCGCTCAGAAGAGGATCATCAGTATTTTCGCTTCACACTTCAGCCAACACTTGAACACACTTCTTGCTTGGACACAGCCAATGACGCCTCTTCTCTTCAGGCTCCTTCTGTGTCTTATCTACAACAGCCACCACTCGGTGATGTATGCGCACCATCTTCCTTGCCTGAACTTGCAGAGACAATTGCAAACGAATTCACCTTAAATGAAATTCAACGTCGAGCGTTCATGATCGTCACTCAGCATCCAACAGACTCAAATGCATCTGAGATCCTTTGCGTATGTACATTGGGGGGCCTGGTGGCAGCGGGAAATCGCGTGTCATTCATGCAATCAATGCATTTTTTATACGATCTGGACAAGGTGGGAGGTTCCGTCTCACTTCCTTCATGGGAGTTGCCACCAAAAACATTGGTGGCGTGACCCTTCATTCAGCGCTGCTTCTTGGCCAAAGTGGCATGAAATCGAGACAAGGGAGAAACAGTACTGACCTTATCGCCATGTGGACTGGTGTTGATTATCTACTTGCTGATGAAGTGTCAACGGTTGGATCCGTGCTACTGACCGCAACGAGCGAGGCGCTGTGTGATGCGAAGGGAAATGGCTCACCTTTTGGCAATGTCAGCATCATTTTTGCAGGCGATTTTTTCCAGCTCCCGCCCGTCGGTCAGAAATCGCTCACTGCTCGACTACCTTCTGTTCACGTGACAGATCCTAATGTGCAACGTCAACTGTTCGGAAAAGTACTGTGGTATTCCGTCGATGCTGTTGTTTTGCTAGTATCTGAAGTTAAACGTCAGGATGGAGAGGAAAACAAGGACTTTGTGGAGCTACTGGGACGACTTCGTGAAGGTAAATGCACTGACGATGACTTTCGTCTTCTTCAGTCACACATACTATCTACTGTAAATCCCGACTGGAACAACGACGAATGGATGGACGCACCTATCATCGTCAACAATAACGCTGTAAAAGATCACTTGAACGAGGCTGCCGCTTTGGCATTTTCTCGCCAAACAGGACGTCCTTTGCACTGGTTCTTCAGCACTGATGTCGAGGCCGGCAAGCCAGTTGATTTTTCCATCCGTCCGTCTCTTGAGAGCTTGTACTCCGGTGAGACCTCCTTTCGGCTCGGTAGACTCCCATTAGTGATTGGAATGCCCGTCATGATCAGGCACAATTTTGACGTGCAATCTGGGATCGTAAACGGCTGTACCGGAACTCTTGTGAGATTCCGAACAGACGAAGATGGCCGCAGACATCCAATTTCGTGTGTAGTACATGCCCCCTCAATGAGTGATGAAAGTCCACTGCCAGCCTGAGTGCATCTGGAATTGTACTGGAAGACACCGTTGACACATCACTGTTCCACCCTCATCTGAAATCCTTGACCTCTTAACGACCATCAGGCATGGTACACCAACGCAGCGTGCAGAGAGTGAACAGCGCCTGCAAACTCTCATGAGCGGAATCACGCGTACATTGACAGCCCCTTCGTCCGTCCTTGAAGGCAGGTTATCCCTCGCCACACATCATGCACAACTCGATGCATTGCAGCAGGTTGAACAAAACCTCGATTTCCATGTATCATGTTCACAACCAACTTTGCGAGCAAGACAGAAAAAGACTCTAAAGAGGAGAAACGACGGTTCACCTGCAGCAAGACCCACAACGCAGGCACGTAATGCCTCACCGGGCCCTTCGTGTCGGCGGTAATCGTGCTTACAGCCTGTTATGAAATACAGTGAGTTTCATTTCTTGTCCTACCTGTCATATGCGATTATCCTTTTCCGTCTCTTAGAATTTGGTAGTTTGCGTTGCCAATTTCATCCGTCTGTCATGCATACAAGTCCAAGCATAAAAGGTCTTCAAATGCGCAATTTTGTCGCCATTCCCCTCTCCTGATGTCGTCTCCCCGCGTCAACACTGAAATCTACGATGTTGTGTACGACACTTTGCTGTCCATGCCCACTGAGCTTGTTCTTGGGTGAGCGTATGGGACCCACTTCGTCTGACCCCCCCCCCGCTGTCACAGTTGGCAACTGGGACCACCAGGACCCAACTACTCAACAACCTTATGAGACCGTCGTGATTGGAGAAATCTTGCCATCCTTGTGCGGTGCACGATTTTCTGCGAAAGGGAACCATTACGTGGGTCCACCGGGAGCGGTGTGTTGCAACACTGATCTCTCCTCTGCTCTTCTCATCGCACTAGCAGCCCATGTTTATCAATGACAGAACTCGCGTGAAAAGCTTGTTCATTCAAGTTCTCGGAAAGCCATCCAACTGTGATAACCAACTTGCCGATCTCTTCGACAACCAGATCGCAACATTATGTGAGGTTGTTGAACGCAACAAACAAGATAAACGAATCACAAACAAGGTGATGTTCCCTCAGCCCCACGCCGTAACGACATTTACCACGGACAATAGGGGCTCACAATCAAAGAGTGGATGCAGGAACAGGCTGCAGAGGTGATCCCAATTACATCCACGCCACCACTGAAGCTATGTATGCCGTACCGAAGAGTTCCGACGACGTTACCGCGCGTCCGCGCAAGAAACATGTCCTCACAAGCCGCGCTGTGACTGGCTTGGACAAGACCACGAATGAGGTAACGTTTTCTTACACCGCATCTTTGGCTCCTCAATAACCTTCCACAGAAGAAAGAACCGTCGCGGTAAGGGGAAAGCGGCTGATCCGATTGTCGGTGGAGATATCGCCATGGAGGATGCAGCGCCTATCACCGGGGTCGGGAACGTCAACAACGGTGATCCAGTATCTCTCCCACCCGACGGCAACTCACAGCGTGAGTGACCCTGCCTCCGTGCACAACATGACTTTGATGTGCATGTGCACAGACAATCGAACCACCAAAGACCTCCATCCATTGTCTTCCCCCTCTGACTATGGTGGTGATCTATTTAAACACGAGCTAGCCAAATTAAGACAACTTGATTTCTGCGACGAGAACGACGAGTTGATGGCACCGGAGAACTGGTACTCTTCACTGCGGCCAGGTACCCTAGTAATGGTGTGCGCCACCATGCACGCCTTTAACTGGGCAACACGTCGGGCAAGACTATTTATCATACCTACTCTTCGGTTTCTGTCTAAGTAAGCGACAGGTGTATCAACCGAATGTGCACACCATCAAAGTGTTGGACAGATCCACCCTCGGAATAGAGCTGCACAGGCCGACAATTCTATGCACGCCCACTGCAGGTCCAAGCCCCTCCTCCGATGCTGCAAAGGCGATCGCCAGCGTCCAGCTTGGAAAACGAGGACACGACTAAACGCCATCTCATCATTTCACATGCTCAGTGAAAACGCCAACATGAGTAAACGCCGTGTCAGCAAGTCACCTACCCAACTTCCCCACGGCATTTCGTCATCAGCCTGCTTAATCCTTTTCACTCCCCTCACCACTGGCATTGTCCTTTTTTACAACCTCGTTTTTCTCACCAAAAGGCACAAAGTCGCCACCGGTTGACAATCTCATATTACTTTCACTGTCTCCTCTCACCAAAAGGCGCAAAATCGCCACAAGTCAACAACCTCATTTTACTTTCACTGCCTCGTCTCTCCAAAAGGCGCAACGTCGGCACCCCTCAACAATCTGCCATGCTTCTGTTTTCCTTTCCTTCATTTCCCTGTCTCGTATTCAGAAAAGTCACGTCCAATTTTTTACTCCTTCGATTGTTCTCGTATTGCATTCTCCTCCAAAATAAACTGTGCAGATACAATTGCACGAAATTCCACTGGCATACGTTACAACGGACCGTCTGAGAACCAAGGCCAATAATTCACAGTCAACATTAAGTCTGAAAACGAACGGGAGATGTTACTCCTTGCTTTCCCCTCTTCTATGTGATCGTGACACCACTCAGTCTTCAATTTCAATGACATCGAACTCACGTTCCACAACATGATCGAGCGTGCCTTGAGAAACTGCGCTGTCAACCCAAATTGTAAAAATTCGATTTCTTTGCGACAAACAAAAGGGGGACTCAGAGTTACCTGTCTAGAACAGCACCCACAAGCGCGATGTCCGCTTCCGAAATGTCTTCAAACTTGTGTGCACTTGGCTGGCGATGCTTAATGACGACAACATCGCCTCGCAGTAGAAGATGAGGGGCTGCATTTTTACAGCAAGACGCAACTGCACGGGTTAACAAGCATGTCGACGTCCTGCCTCCAGTAATAGACGGAGTATGCGTGTTCAAACGGAAACCTGTCCATCAAAGGGAAGTTCTTGAGGATTCGACGCTTGATGCCGATGGCGTCAACACGAGGACGAGAGAGGAAATAATTCACTCCCTGAGAGTCGTACAACCAATAATCGAGAGACACCGTTTCATTGCGAAAAAAAGAACAGTCACAATCTCTGGGACATCGTGATCCGTCGCAAAGAAAAGCGCACGAAGTTGAGCCGTCTTGTCCTGAAAATCTTTCTAGCTTCGACACTCTCACTTCCTTGTGGCATCATCACGTACCCCAAACAACGGCAGCACATGATCTTCGTTTGCACGAATGTTGGCGAGCGTCGTGGGCGCGGGGGGGACAATGGGCATTGCGGAATTGAGCTGAAAGGAGTTTTCTTGGGGACGCCCGACCAACGTAACACGCAACCACCATAAATGCCAGATCCGACTCTCCTATCGCACACAACAAGTCAAATACCGATGTGAAACACCTTGTTAACACCAAGCTGAGGAGACATCAGCCCATCAAAAGACAGCAATGCGAGTAAACGATCTTTCACAAGCTCAACAGACTCAAATTGTGAGAAAAAAAACGACGCCCGTGGAAAGTAGGGGTTGCAACCCCTCGAATGAAAATGGACAGTCGTGCCCCCATTGTTTCTTTTTTTAAAGAAATCATGCATCCCTCCACTCCACTGCACAGCTTACATATGTCGGATGTCGGACATAAGTTACAGGACATTCGTTGCATGCAGGAACCATTGCGGTGCGTAGGCCCCCCGACGCTTTCGATTTCAAGGGTGTTCGTGTGGATCTTTTGGCTGCACACGTGCGGCCTGCAGGTCGTATCCTTTATGCTTGATTTCAATCGTTAGCAGGTTTTCTCAGGGGGCTTCCGGAACCCGTGCCTGATGAAGGTCGCGCTGAAAGGTGTCGTGGCTGTTCACGCCGTCTCCCTTTCTGATCGATGGAGAAAACCCCGGATGGTTGACTTGGAGGTGCTCGCTCAGCATGGGTGTTCACAGGTTTGTCGGCTTCGTCTCGTTTTTGCTTTCCGAGAGCGTGCAACTCGTCGTTCACGAGATGTTTGTGCTTCAGTTTCAGGTGTGGCAGACGGTGTTGTTTACGAATTGGTTGAAGAGGAACGTTCGGATGTCTGGGTTTCTGTAGTGCGTGGTGGCGGACACCCTTACCCCATCCATACGAGTGCACTACAATTGTCACACGGAGTGTATTAATCCTCGACCCGACTTCACATTGCGGGGACCAGTCGATGACGGCGCCCTTCATCCCTTTCGTACCATCAGCTCCCGCACCATTGGCACCTTTCTGGGCCTACATGCAATCGTCAGCAGAGTGACGTGGGGGGTAAAGGAGCAATCTCACCAGTTCCGCCATGGTGATCATGTCATTCTCCGAGGACTCCGTGAGCCGAGTTTCTAGCCCCGGGACCATCCTCAACAGCTTGTGAAATGCGGAATGTTATTGCTTTTGCCCCCAAGGGCCATGATTCAGTTCAGCGGCAAGACAAATGCTCCAGAAGCCACTTAACCCGGCACCGGGGTGGTGTAGGACGCCTGTCTTTGTGTCCGCATCCCATGAAGCACCGGGGGCATGGAGGTACTCGGCAACGGCACCAGATTTCCTGACAAGAGCCTCAAGAGCTACACTCAGAGCAGCAGTGATGTCCAAGCTCTTCGCTACGTCGGCAACGTGAATCGTCTTGCAACCTGCAGCGGCCGTGTTGCATGCAGGGGAATCAAAGATAGAGCGAGGTGATGTTTGTGGTGGTGGCGACTTGGGATATGAAGGGAAGGACCCGGGCCACCAGACAGCGGTCAGATGCCCCCCGAGGCTGCTATCCGTGGTGGGAACGAGTTCAGCATCGGGGGCAAGGGCAATCTCGAAGCCCTTGGTGGCGAAGAGAGCTTTACCCCCCGAGTTCACGACGCAGTTCGACCTGAAAGGACTCGCCAGGTGCCCAGGCCGTGCTTGTGAAGCACGTCTAGATACCCCCCTTGATCTCAAAGTCCATGACCCAGCGCATCGCGGGAATCACAGCTACGAGGTGCATCAATCTTGACTGGAAGGAAAGCACCTTTGACGTTGAGTTGCTTGGTCTCCGTATTGATGAACGCGGCGAGACCGCACTGTGCGATGCTGTCCAGGATGCCCCGGTGAACGGCGTGGCCTTTACCGAAAACATCCGGAACTTTGCCCTCCGGGACCTCGAGGTATGTTAGGCACGCGTTACCGCCCCAGCTGGCTTCATCAGCGGCCCTTGTGAGCAACATCCAGTGCTGGGTGTCCGGACGCCGTTGAGAACGGCATATGCTGCATAGCAAGCCCATCGACAGGGGGGGAGGGGGCAATGGGGGTGATGAGAGAAGGGATGCGAGATGAATTGTGCTGGGGGCGGAGCAAACGGGGGGGAGGTGGGCTGCACAAGACCGGCATCATCGGGGTAGTCGCTGTCAAGCAGCATCGCTCTGCCTGACGGCGTCCGCCATGCGTCATGTGGCTGAAAGCGGACTCTGGGTTCTAAGAGTGATCGCTCCTCTTTGGCGCAGGTTTGGGGTCCGGGACACCCAACTCGGTGAGCTGCTCTTGCTGGCATCCTGTCGTTTTGCAAGGTGCAGAGGGGCTTTGTGCTCTTGATCAAAGCCATTTTGAGGGGACGACGCGGGAGGCTGAGGTGGTGCCAGCCTGAGTGCATCGGCTCGCACAGCGGTGTCGATTCATCAATGAGCAAAGGACACCGGGCGACGCGCTGTGCGATGTGGCGTTAATGCGTATTGACCAACGAGACCCTTACGCCTTACCCCAGCTTCCCCAAACGCATCACTCAGCATCCCTTTTGAATCGCCCGACATCCCCGACACGACTGACGGCGTCGACGTGCTGATAAAAGGCGCATGCGAGGACTTGCTTGAGAAATAGATCCCTCGAAGGACCGAGGTGGTAAGAGCTGCGGAACGATGCCCCAAATTGACCCCGTCCCGGACTTCACAGGGACCCATCGCGAGTGAAAAGGGTCCTTCGGCCACGAGGCGAACATCGGGGGACAAGGGCAATGCTTCTCTTCACGGCCATGCAGCCGGTGCGCGGATGGGTGTACAAACGCAGGGCCACGCGCCGACTGTGAAGGAATGGGAGGTTGGGGCATCAGCGCAGCTCAATCAGAAAATCGCGCACGCGCTTTCTGTTAACGGGAATGTCAGCGGGTGGTTTGATGGAGGATTTGAAAGCACGTGCGACTGAATCAACGCCGAAACTGCACACGCATGCACGAGCATCATTGTCAGCATGGGGGGATGCTGGGTTGTGCTGAGTGGTGTGAACGGGGTGGGGACATGCGGAGTGTGTTGAGCAACCAGCCAGCAGGTGGGGCAGAGGGCCAGTCTCAAGGACCACAGAACCACAGCCCCATGCGGCAGCTGGGCATTGCGCACCCGGTCCGAGCCTCGGCCATGCCTTCCTGGTGCCTCTGGATGCAGGAGTGAGGCGTAACGGATGACCATTTGAGGGACAATCCATGTCGTTACCTTGCTTGGCAAGGTTTCTGTGACCCCCGCAATTCGTGGGAAAGCAGAGCCCCTGTCCTACCGGAGTTTGCCGCGTCGGTCACAGGCTGACTAATAAGCTCTTGCAAACAAACACGCAGTGGGCCCCCCCCGTGCAAGCGAATATGCGATGACTATTTCATAGGCAACAGCTGTAAGTTTGTCCTAATGGATGGACGGTGGAATCAATGCGGATGTTTGTTAAACGAGTGTCTCGTAGTTGAGTGCGGTTGTCCGGTGTGGTAAGTCGCGGCTCGGTCTTGCCGGCATTGCCAGCCAGGAGTCCGCTCTCCCAAGAATATTTGGCCAGGTACAAACCACCACTGCAAACCACCAGAAAAACGTCGTCGCGTTATGTCGGAGCCGCTGCATCCACAGAGTCCATCCATAGCAGAAGAAGCATCAAACTCACCGGTGAACGCATCTTTGAAGGCACCTGCATCAACCTCCTCTCGCGATTCGCGTCGTTGTTGTGAAAAAGGGCGTCTCGCATGCGGATCAAATCGTCAAGTTCGTCAGCGCATATGTTCTCTCAGGCTGTCTGAATGTGAAAGGTGCGTGTGGTTGGTTTCCGTGGTGGGTTTGCGTCAATGTGTTGTTTAGCCCAGGAGATAAATAATGACGATGATGACGATACCACCGCAGCCCGTTTCGTTGCACGTCTCCTCAAATTCCTCCTCAAAGGATTCGTTGCCAAGGACAAGATCTTCCGATGCTGCTGTGTACATTTGCTCACAGAGACGGTCGCACACCTAGGTGAAACAGAGTGGGCACCTTTCGTACCCCTCAAACCTCCGTTAACTATCTCTACAGCGAGGAAGTGTACCACATACTTACAGCTGCCTTCATCGAATGCATACGCGACAAAGAAACGCCCATCCCCGTACAAGCAACCCCTCTCTAAGCTCTGCGGATCAGAAGACCCCTCCGACATCAAGACAACGAGCAGACTGCTATCGGTGTCCATACTGTTCAGCTGTGATCTTGCTGCGTATGTATCCCTCACGTACTTGCCACCTACGTCTCTCTTACTGCCAACAGCAAAGTCCGACACGCTGCCCTCAACATGCCTATCGCAAAACACGCCCTCGACGCCATTCTCGCCCGTTCGCGTGATGCCGACACCATCATTCGTCACCTCATCCATTCGGCCGTATTTGAGAAAAATTGCATGACCTCGGACGGATCTGCCGTGGGTCCCCCCCACCCACGCGTACTTGCCATCGCCCAAAGGGAGCCGGAACAGACTAGGTGATCATGAGCCCGCAGTTCGCTCTGCCGCTGGGTCCCCCCTTGGTGCCTGGGTCGACGTCATCAGAGGATCGCCCAAGGGGCTCACTCGTCCCGCAAGATGCCTTTTGGGACATGTTGACCACAGAAAAGGCGTTTCTGGTGCGCGTATACGTGGAACATTGTATCGCGACCAACGACCAGGTGAAACTAGAGGTATCCCTCCCCGTCGTGACACACCTCGTGTTCCGTCTACAACAAGAACCAAGAAGACATGGGCGCCGTTGCGCAATAACGCGCACTGCGCGTGCTCTTCGGTCCACGGACGTACAGTGCCTTTGCCATTGACGCCTAGAGCCTCGACGTCACCTTTGCCGAACTCTTCACCTCACTCCGCTTACAAACCGACGACGATGAGGACAACGAGGGTTTTTCCTTCCAGAGGTCCGATTGAGTGCCCAAATTTGAATCCAGGTCCGAGTCCAAGTCGAGCGTCGGACCACATGCACCCACTCCCCCCCGACACCGTTCGTTCGTCATACCGCGAGGAACGTGCTCATGTCCAACCGGTTGTTGGACACGGACGAGTCTCCTTGATTGGATGCGTGGTGAGATCGGGCTCGCGTTGAGTATCTTCGAGATACGGGGTATGCCCGACATGAATACCTGGCCGGTACGTCAACCCCCTTTTGCTGTCCATCCTCTCGCACTCGACGCTCATCTCTCCTGATCGCGCGTGAACCTGGTCTATTTCATTTGTTTCATTGTGTCTCGTCCTGCTTTCGCTCGCCCTCACTGGTCTGATGCAGTCATTCCTGACCCTCCCAGACGCCAGCAGAGTATCCTTTGTCGACGTCGCCGCCACCGACTTGGCATTGCACTTCCCCAACTTACCTCCATGGACCACGCGCCCTCTCCACACGACCACAACCATGCATGCGCCATCCGACCCAGTCCCCTCCCCACTTGACCTCGTCCACCGGTTCCTCGTGCACCAACCCTCTCGGCGACTTCACCCTTCAGAGGCGACCGATCTTCGTTGCCTTGCAGGAGCATATGGGCTTTCGTTTACGACCTGTTTCAGGCGTGGCGCACTTCTTGATGTGTTGCGCCTTCAATGTACAGGCAACATGTTTCTCTTGCTTGTGGGTCCAGGTTTGCCTGGAGGGTCATTGAATCTACTCCACGTGCATTGTCTCTGAGTGTGGGAACTTGAAGAGACTGTGGCTTGGCTGCGTTTGCGCAGGACCAAGATTCTCCGAGATGGGCAGGTAGATGGTGGCAGCGGCACGTTGTCGACGCCTCTCTCATCGATCTCATCCTGCAAACCGGCTGGATACTCATCAGATCCAGCAATGACAATGTACCTGTCACCAGATCACCCGTGCGGCAGACAGCTCATTTACATGCTAGACGACTCTCTTGTGCACACTCCAAACCGCCAAGGGAACCAAATTGGCCCATCTCTGCACCGCGCAATCGACGTGCACATTGGGGACATTGAGGAGGAACTGGAGCCGGGGCGCAGGGCGCAAGAAAGGACCTTTGATCTGCAGAGACCAAAGGAGAGTCCCAAACGGTGCAGATCGCAGCTTAGATGGCGCTTGTCGCAGGGCACCTGCCGACTAGTCGAGGAAGAACAGGAAAATGTGCCCCCGATGTGCAAGGATCCTATTGGGAAGGAGTGTGCGCAGAACGAGCACAACAATGCCTTGCATCTGGCAGATTCAGTGTCGCAGAAGCAGCCGTGAATGAATCGTTCGCGTTTGTTGGCAAGGCAGTGGTGTTTCGTGATCTGTGCGAGGGTGCGCACCCGCCAGATCAGAAAGAAGGATTTCTGTACATGTAGGAGCGTGTGCACTGTAAATTCCTGCAGTAGGTTTTGGCTGGAAATCATGGGGCAATGACGTCGTTGATCTTAGGTTAATCGATGAAAGCTGGATTGTTTATTTTTGTCCAGGCTGGCCCCTCATAAGCGGGTAGCTATATAGACGAGACGCGTGAGCGGCACACATCTCGCTGTGGACACTCTAGACGCCACCAAACGGTTCGGACTTTCGAATGTTCAGAAGGTTCAGCTTGTGGACTTTTTGTGGACTGACGAGTCTTCCCCACTAACTCAACTTTTAGTATCCCAGTATGCCTTGATCGCCTGCCTCTCCATGCCTTCAAAAAAGAAGTCCAAGGGATCCGTAAGTCTGAACCCTTTCCGCAACGCAATGCTCAAGCATTGCTTTGACAGCCTGAGGTTCCTGTTGCCCCAGTCGGGTTTGCCCTCAATACTAAGGAAATCGAACTGTACAAGTCGCTCGACCCCAAAATCCAAGAGAAATGGCGGATTCAAGGGGAAGTCAAAGGCGCCTTGTTGGGTTACGCTTCCATGGATTTGCTCCAGAGGAGGGAACAACTAGTCTTTGGGACATGGAATCCGAGGGTCCTGAAACCCAACCAGGTCCGCAAACTCGTAGAGTCCTACCACGCGGAAGGACTGGAGAGATTCGACCTCAATACCGTCATCCCTATCATCATTCCCAAGCGCTTTGTTGAACAATCTGCTCTCACCAAGGATCCTAATGATCCAGAAAAACTTCCGCTCTTCACGATGCCTTCAGGCATACCACACGACACTCCGATCAAATGTGCTGGTGGGAGGCATCGTTTTAAAGCCTTGGAGGAGTACATGGGGGCCATTCACCGCGCAGTGGATGAAGTCGTTATTCAACTTAACTCGATCTCCAAGAAACCAGACAGTGATCTCACAGAGGACGACAAGCGGCACTGGAAAGAGCTGGGTAATAGATATAAACGACTGGGTGGGATAAAGGAGTACGGAGGCCAGTGGATGGTTGCTATATATGACGAAGGTAAGCGCCTCAAGGTTGCCAGATTAGCACGCAGCAATAGGAATATACTGAACCGGCTCAACAGATCTAGTGTTAAAGGACGGCAGCATTGAACTTGCCCAGTATCTTAGTCGAAACGCCGCAAAGCATGTGTATATGGAAACCGACGAGGAGAAGGTTGTGATGGAGATCCAGTACATCGCTACTTTAAGCCCAACCAAGCGCGAAGAACGGATTCGAGAACTTCGCAATGACAGTGCCAGTCGGAAGAAGGCCAACAAACTTGTCAACATTCTAAATTCGCATCCCGCATTTCTTTCCGTCGAGCAGCTCGTACAACATGGTCCTCACTTTATGGAAATGCCGGATATAAACGTGAAATGGCTCCATAACCACCTTTGTGGAATTCATGGCGGGGTGAGTACTTCTCGGATATGCCGACGTTCGTTGTTAAAGCTGAGATGCGACAGCTCATGTGTGCCGGTATTGCCGGTATGGCTGAAATGCTGGATCTTTGCTTCAGCTCGACTTCCCTCTCCATGGCGACAGTCGAAAGCTTACTGGAATCCCGAAGCAAGCTTGTGACAGACACGGACAGGAAAGCGTCAGACGATGCTTTCAGGTCTACGTTTCAACAACTTGTCAAGGCTAAACCGGATGGGAAGCATATCAGGCAATTACTTCAGTCAACGGTACATTTTACAAACACTGATAATTGCAATAACTAACTGCTTGCTTACAGACGCTTCTTGATTACATAGATTCTGCATGGAGCGCCCATATGACGAAATCGACGCTGGATTCGTTCGCATGTACAGACGATGTGAACTACATGTGCGCTTACGAGCAATATGTCGTGTCTGCTTGCGATGAAGTACAGGAATACGTGAAGGGGGAAAATGTTAGGGAGGATGTAGCACAAAACCTCCTAGCGCTCTTGGACGACTTTCCAGCAAAGTTCAAGTTTGTTTCACTCAACCACCTTGGACAGTTTTATGGCCTCCCAGTTCTTACCCAAGGCCCTCTTCGAGTCCTAGCAAGACATTTGGCACGTATCCCGGAGGCCCTGAAGGAGGCATGTACTCTTAATGATCAATGACAATATCCTGACATCAGTATCAGATTTCGAGATGGTTTGAACCACTGATAGATTACATGGTCGCTTTTACCAAATCTACAACTGCACCGTCTCCTACGCTAGCCGCCATCAATGCTTTGGTCAGTAATGAACGTCTCATGCCCAAGACTCCGGTTTCAGTCATAGTACGTGGTATCTTCCTCAGCACACTTTGTAACAGCTGCGTATCCCACAATTTAGTTACTCAGCTGCGTTCTGGATGAGTATGGCGCCTGTCTGCATTTAGAGTGACAGATGCTTTGTGTATCCCATACTCAAAGAGTTACTAGCTCTAAGGAACTTGGCGTTCTCTACCCTAATGAGAAATCCACGAAGGATCCCGACACGCCAACTTCTTCAAACATGACGCTGCGTTCTGGAAAAAATGTTGACATAGATAACGACGACAAAGCCAAGCTTCAGACCTTCATCAAATCTGCAGAGGAACTTGCCAACGCTATGAAGGCGGATGTCAGGGTCAGGGATTCTCTACCACTCCAACGACCCGGAAACCAACATCAGCAAACCAGCCCTCAGTTGTCCAATATTGTCCTATATAGAATAGACTAGACAGACTGGAACAGTTCCCAGCTCTCCTAGCAAGGTTCCCAATTGGCTAGTTTTGTCCAGCTCTGTTCCAGACTGTTCCAGACTGTCCTAGATTGTCTCAGATTACCACACAAACCAGTACATAACTGGACAGTAC
>JBBPMW010000119.1:0-28843 GCA_038090535.1 Tylopilus alboater | reverse complement strand
TACTGCCCCGCCGGCACATCTTTCTCGCGCAAAGACAGCTGGAAGAAACATGTCAAGGATAAGCATGTATAGAACTCGTTTCCCTCCCCAAAATACTACCAAATTCTTCATGACCCACCTCTTGCCTACGATTTTGAGTGTTTCACGTTCTGTCACATACTCCTTGTTTGCTGTGCACTTTTTGGCCTTCCGAAGTTCTTTCTCTGGTAGATTGACCTGTAGAAACCACAAACAACGCCTCTATGTTCTTATCACCTGAAGATACTAAGTGACTCACGTCTGGTGTTCAGTTGTGAACGAGCACGCGATACCAATACCGAAGACAATCCTGAGATGGTGTCAATGCACATTGCAGAGTAGAGAAAAAATTTACTACCGTCATACGACCCCTAGATGATCCAGGCGATTCCGACACTTTCAAGTTGCATCATGCTAACCTCCGTTAGGAGCCGGGATCGAGAGTAAGTTGTTTCCGAGAAAGTCGCTTCGAACCCGGGCGAGTACCACATAGATGAAAGGGGACCAGATCAGAGAGTTGGCCTAAGTAGCTATCGCAGAGTCCAGACCTATGCACACAGGAACCGAACAGCACCTTGGTGTGAGCCGAATAGAGCGTGTGAAGTTGTCTGATCAGATGTAATTGTGACCGTATAGCGCGCCGCATATATGGCTACTTGCCAGAGCCCTACCAATCGCTACCAGCTGGCAGTATGGGAGACCGGTGACGGAGCTGGCTGGCCCCTCGTGGATCTAAGTGGAGGTTGACATCGATTTCACACCTACTAGTACAAATTAACCCAGCGAAGTGGAGTCGATGTACGGTGTACACATGTCATGCCGCATGATGGGCAATTACAAGTGACAGTCAGGCACTATATAGCCGTGCATTGCCTACGGTGGGCCGGAACTTGAAGTGCACAACACCTCGGTAACATCTCAAAGGGTAAAATCAACATTGGATTAGCTACACGATTACCCTGTCACCGCGTATCCGTATTCTAGTACTCGCAGTGAATCTTCGAGTTGTCGCCTTCTCTCGTGCTTACATTCAACAAATCTCTGCGCCTCAAGACTGCCTATTGTGCTCCCCAGGCTGCCAGTGGTCACACTACGGTGCATACATCATTCACATTTTTCCCGAGGACAAAACATTCTCGAAAATGAAATGAATGCACGAGTTCGATCGGGATACGAGATACGAGCGTTGTATATTCGCGTATGGCGTGATGCTGATGACAAACTATAGGGAAAGCAAGAGGGGTAGGCGATGTCGATGTGGAGTAAAATGGGGCTGCGCAACAAGGAGCGATATTGAAGCGTGAGGCCTAGTGATGGAACACTGCAAGGAGGAGTGAGAGGAATAATAGGTAGATGATGGCAGCGGCGAAGTACGTGAGAGAATGGTTGACGGGAATAGTGATACCGGGATGCGATTAGAAGAGAGAGGGAACGCGATATGGTGATGACAGTGAAATGGCATGAGCAGCGGGCGTGGTGAAGTGCGAGGGCAAGTTGGAGAGCGACCACGAGTGCGAGGGCGAGAGAAGAGGGAGGACGAGGGCGAGGAGGTGTGATAGCGGCGAGGGTGGCTAGTCCTGTGTGTTTGCGAACATACGACTCGGTCGTAACCAGTTGTACGAGATCTCGTCTGAGGTTGCCCGATCGGAGTGTTACCTCCAATGTGCCTGATGGCGGAACAGATCTGGGCGCGTAATGGTAGTAGATCGATTTGGCTATCATGAGTATGGTCGTCTTCGATGGCTGAGGTAAACTCGGCGGTACTTGATCGGCTACCAAATCCGGGTCTGACAACGAGGCAGGCGCGATTCTCGTCTCCCACGTAGGCAACACGCAGTATACTCAGGTACACCCTTCTCCATCAGTGTTTACACTCTGGCATCCACTCCAATTACAGAAAATAGCCATGAAGCCGCCATATAAATCATGTGGAGGGAGGTGGCCGTCCAGGTCGACCCATGGGATCCAACCTCGTCGTCGCACTCGCACTCACCAGTGCCACTTCTTCCCTCACACCTGATGCAGATGACGAGCAAAACAAACTTCCATCTCCCTCGGCCAAGGCAAAGTCTTTTGTCGCAAGCCCTTTCCAATCGCTGCATGTCTTAGATGCTGCGCCCCCCATGCATTGCTGGCAGCAGGACCACTTGCAATTTTACCCCATCTCAAGCATTCCTCCGCCTTACCTCTATCCTGGCCAGGACGGATATGCGTGAGCCATCATAGATGTTGCACTCTGTTCGTCGCTAACCCATAGCGTAGCCCTCCGGTACCATCTCATTATACACCAGGTCAACACGCAAGGTCGCTCATCAACCTTGTCTCACAGCGCAACCCATTGCTAATGCCTTTACAGCAGAGAAGCATCTGGTCTATTGGACACAAGACAATTGGAACCATTACTGAGTCTTGCTGCTTCGCATGCGACATCAGGTACCCATTTTCCGTCAGCGCTCATGGCGGGTTCTCAAGCTTCCCCGGATGCTATCCTACGTAAGTCGAGGCACGAGACGACGCAGGATGAAGTCTGCGCGGAAGCTAAGCGAGGTGGCGCGCCTCTTTTCTTGCTGCCACCTCCGTCGCTCGCGCAGCACATCGCTCGTCGACAGTTTTAGTCGGCACCATCCTGTTTGCACTACATCTAACCTTCGTACATCATGGCTAATCCTCATAACGACGAATGTCCAGACCACATGTTACCAGAGTTTGACCAAGCTCGCCTCCTACTTACGATAGACGATAGGACTGACCAGGAAGCCGCCGCTTTGCTCAACAACCTCTGGGACCTCAACAACGCCAAGGCTATAGAAACCTGGGACCGTCAACGCGCAGAGGAAATCATAGCCCAACAGGAGATTCGCGAACAACAGGAGCAGGAAGTAGGAAGACAACGCCTACTTCGCGAGCAGGAAGAAGAGCAGGCCAAGCAGGAAGAGCGTAAAAAGTACAAAAATAAGTTTGCTCCCATTCCCAACAGAACGCTTCCGCCCACAGCCTTGCTGCTGCCCTCGCAGCACGCCCTCAACAAACTCCGCAAGGGCGACTACGTCCCTCTCTATTTCTTCACCAACAAAGGCATCCGAGAGGCGGAAGACGATGGCTCCGGAGACGAGGACCTACTCACTCTCGTCCAGACGGACAAAGGACCCACCTTTCAGACCGCAGCCTCCGTGAAGGCCAAGAAGCACAAGGTCAAGGACGAACACCTGTCCTGGGAAGAATTTAGCCAGGCCAACTATCGCATGGTTGCTGCGATGAAGCAGCAAGAATGGCCCGAAGAGCGGGTCAACATGGTCCGTGACTTCTGGATCGCTTTCGAGACGCACGCCTGGAGGCATGACCCCAGCGAATACCGCAAGCGGGCGCTACTCCTCTACCAGGGCAGAGTACGCAGAGACTGGCACAAAACGCTCGGAACCTCAGCCGCCTTCCGCCTCCTCCCACTTAGAGAAGACCGCTTGAACGAGTTGCACCAAGAACTACTCGACAATGCCTACGCGGCCAAGATCGATGCAGTCCCAACGGTGCGTCTCGTCTCCCCACCTTTTAACCCCCAAGCTAACAACCCTCTTTCCACATCTTTTCTCCACCTCACCCGCCCTTTCCTCTTCCCTTTTAACTAAACTGCCCATCCCGGCTCCGTACGCGGGTGTCTCTCCACCCATACGGATTTCGTCCGGGACGCGGGCATGGCGTGTCGTCATCTCGCCTCAACCCATCCACCCTCCCTTAACGGACACGGATGTTTTTTCTTCCATTACCATGGCGCGTCGTCACCCCGCCTCCTGACACATCTGGCATACACACGCCTCCGCCTACACTCAGGTCAACCACTATGCGCCACAATCGTCCGGGCCACCAGTCAACCCTGGTGGCGCCTTCAAACCACTTCATTCCCGCAGTTCCAGCCTATCTAAACGCCCCCTCTCTCCGCCCACCAGAGAACAGGCTGATGCGTCCTACCCCAAGAAACAGCGCTCCTTTCGGAACGACGCGCAGACAAATGGCTTCACGGGACCGCCACCCTCCAACACCCCCATCCTACTCCCTGTCTGCGCCATATGCCTCGGGCGTCACAGACACACAATGCCAGTCATACAATGCCCAGCCAGACGAACCTGGGACGACAAACACGACACCTACTGTGAGAGAGTCAACAAAGCCATTCGCACCAGAGACGGCGGCACTACCTTATGCAGCCTCTGGCAACGCGATTGCGGCTGCCACGAAAAACATGACCACATGCATATCTGCTCAGGCTGTGGTGCCCTCACACACGGAGCCAGCAGATGCCCTCGAGCACAGAAAGCTCCACCCGCAAACACCGTATAGAGCCGACGCCTGGGAGCGCGCTCTAAAACGGTCTGATCTCACCACCCTTTTCCCTTCCCTCGTACATGGCCTACGTTGTGGTTTCATTGTAGGATACCCTAATATCACCTGTACACAATCCCCCCCAAATAGCACTTCCATTCCACTCTATCAGAACGAGTTCGAAGACATAGTAAATAAAGAAATAGCTAAGAACAGATACATCGGACCCTTTCCCTTATCGACCATAGAATCCCTCCTAGGCCCCTACCAAACTTCCCCCTTATCTATGATTCCGAAACCAGGGCGACCAGGTAAATTTAGACTCGTTCAAAACTTCTCCTTCCCCATCAATCCCTCCTCCCTATTTCCGAACCCCTCTGTCAACGATGCCATCAACTCCAGCCTTTTCCCTTGCACATGGGGCAAATTCTCTACCACCTACCTACTCATCTCCCGCCTTCCACCTGGATCCCAAGCAGCAACCAGAGACGTAGCGGAAGCTTATCGCACGATTCCACTTCATGCCTCACAATGGCCAGCCGCAGTTGTACGTACATCTAAAACTCATGCGTGCATAGATACCTGTGCAGCATTCGGCGCATCCCCATCTGGTGGCATCTATGGCCTGGTTGCTGATGCTGGGGCAGAAATCCTCCGCACCAATGGCATTGGCCCACTGGACAAGTGGGTCGATGACCACATTTTCTTCAGAATACTTCTATCACATCTGATGGAATACAATCACGCACGACAACAATGGCACACAAACATAATGCGCACTGGTCAACGCCACACTGGCTCTCGCATCTGGTATAGTGGTGCGACCCTTCCCAATGACGAAACAGAAGAATTCAGCGAGAATTGTGGTTCTCCCATCAGGAACCTCTCTAATGCTTCCCCCCGATCAGAAGAAGACGCACGCTTCTCTTACTGCATCGCTGACATAGATGAGATTTCACGCGATCTAGGCATACCCTGGGAAACCTCGAAAGATCAACCATTCGCTGATTCAACAATATACATAGGTTTTATTTGGAATCTTAAAAAACGTACGGTCGCGCTCAGCGAAGCCAAAGTTGAGAAATATGCCAAAGCAATCAACGACTGGCTGACACGACCCAAACACACACTCAAACACGTGCAAGAATTGTACGGCAAGCTATTACATGCAGCCTCCATCATACCACAAGGTCGCGCCTACCTGACAGGGCTAGAAAGCATGCTGTCAACGTGTGCCAAGCAACCCTTTCTCCCACACCGCCCCGACAAGAGCATTCAAGAAGACCTCCTTTGGTGGCTCAACAAAATCCTCATTGGTGCAATCATTCGGCCCATCACCCCCCCAACCGCCCTACTCGACCTACACGCATTCTCAGATGCCAGTTCTGGCCTTGGAATCGGTATCATCATCGGAACGAGATGGAGAGCCTGGAGACTCCGAGCAGACTGGAGCACACACCGTGGCAAAAAAGACATCGGATGGGCCGAAGCCATCGGATTCGAATTACTCATCCGCGCTATTGAGCCTCTACTCAACCGACCAACAGGCCTTATCGTATATGGAGACAACACCGGCGTTCTCAATGGCTGGCGCATCGGCAGACACCGCAACCACGCAGTCAACACCGTTTTCAAGAGTATCCATTCTTTCCTCGAATCCGCTCGATACACCCTATCCGTCCTACCGCGCTATGTCGCCAGCGCCGACAACCCCGCCGACCTGCCATCCAGAGGAATCTACAACGCTCCCCACCTTCTCCTACCTCCCATGGACATCCCTGAGCATGCTAGGGACTTCCTCACAGATGCCACAGACCCCCTCTCAGCCCGCGAGCTCAGGGAGCTACAAGAAGGCAGATACTCAACTTCCGCCACCAGGACCCTTGACAGATTACACGCCCAACAACAGGAAGACGAGCGCACCCGAGCCGAGGCCCAGCTCGAGGATGAGCTCATCATCCGTGTCCTCCAAAACGATTGACTCCGTGCCCTCGCGTTTCAACTCTCCCCTACCCTCCACCAACCTTGAAACCTCGAAATCCACCACAGAACACAGACCTCGTCCGTACCCTCCCAACCTGCGCCCCCTACCCTCTCCAAACCGTCCCCACTGCCTGGCCAAGGACAGACTACGCTGTTGGACCCCAGCCGCTCCCTCCACACGCTCCTCCCACTCATCATCCAACACCATCTCTGAAATCGCACTCAACCGCATTTTGGAAGTCATCGGCGCATCATGGGCGGACAGCACCAAAGAACTATACGGCACTGGTCTCCTAATTTTCCATGTTCATTGCGACATAAACGACATTCCCGAACTCGAGCGCTGTCCCGTTTCACACCCAATCCTCCTCGCTTTCCTCTCCAGCTGCGCAGGAGCATACTCAGGATCTGCGATCTCCAACTTCGCCGCCGGCATTCGCGCTTGGCATCTCTTACATGGTCAACCGTGGTCGGTGGAACCAAACGAACTCAAGCTCACTCTGCAAGGTGCAACACGCCTTGCTCCTCGTACCTCCAAACGCCCCAAACGCCCCCCAATGACCATTGACGACATCAAAGCCATCCGAGCCTTTCTCAACCTGGATGACCCATGTGATGCGGCAATCTACGCCTGCATGGTCGTCGTCTTTTACAGCGTAGCGCGCTTGGGAGAGTTCACGGTCACAGCCATCACCAAATTTGATTCCAACAAACACGTCACCCGCCAAAACGTGTCCTTCCTAGAAGACCAGAACGGTTTGCCGGTCATCAAATTTGCACTACCTTTCACCAAATGTGCACCAGACGGCGAGGATGTACAGTGCGCGCCGCAGAAAGGCTGCTTCTCGGATCCAGAAGCAGCCCTGCGAAAACACTTCCAGATCAACCCCGCCCCACCAAACGCCCACCTTTTTGCCTGGAAACACCCAAAGAGCGGCCTTCGCCCCCTCTCCAAAACCCAGTTCATATCCAGAATCACACCTATCGTCAAACAGTGCGGTCTCGCAGACCTAAAAGGCCACAGCCTACGAATCGGCGGCACACTATTCTACCTACTCAAAGGCATCCCTTTCGATGTCGTCAAGGTGATGGGCAGATGGGCGGGTGAAGCCTTCACCCTATACCTTCGCCACCACGCCCTCGTACTTGCACCCTTCCTTCAGGCGAACCAACCCCTGCTAGAATCATTCAACCGCATCGCAATGCCACCGGTACGATGATGTAAGTCACCCTGCTCCTAGAGAATGGGCTTCAAGCTTCGCTATCTGCGTCGACACGGCTCCTAACCATTGGGATCACAGCTCATCTAGACCCATTCACAGATCAGGGCCCGGCCTCGCGCCCGGAAACCTGACGGTTTTCTCCCAAGCGCACAAAATCGTACCGTTTCGTTCGTTCCTTTCTGTGTCTACGACCGCCACATATCGCCACTCCTCACTTAGTCTCCTTGTACCTAGATAGCACCATCCACTCATTCTGTTCTCCCCAGCCCACGCAGAGCGAAGCGTCATCACGCAGATGGTATGCTATTCCCGTTCTCTCGCCAATCTCCGTAAATGACGTCATTTAAGTTATCCCCAATGGATTCACAGGGTCATTCTCTCCAGACAGCACGCTGACACTTAGGACAGTGCCGGTGCCACAGGCTATAGCGCATTCGCAAGCAATACCTAATTTGAGTTCGGGTTTCCCCAGTTCGACGGGACTTCATTATACAACCCTCGGTACCGATGTCAGTGTCCCTCAGTTGTCTCCTGGATATCAATCCTTCTCTGCGCATTACCCCGATAACCTCACATTCGCTACAAGCAACATAGTGCCGTTATCGTCCCCAGGCTCTACCGAAGACCTCGCGAACTTTATCCGTGACGAGTGGCAACCTCCCCTCGTGATTTATCGGGCCCCGCAGAATAAAGGCATTGGTCGCCGACGTTCCCAACGTACATGGGCCATCAACATTGAAGGGTTCTGGATCGATAAAGATGATCTCTCCGCCGGCGCTAGACAGAGCGGAGGTATGATCCACGTCCACGAATGTCGGTGGGCCATGTCTAGCAACCCCTGCGGGATGTGGATCATTGGCTCCAGATCCCGCGTGGGTACTCACATCCGGAACTGGCATCCAGAGAGTCACTCGAACAGCGCGGTCAAGTGCCTGTGGGACGAGTGCACCACTAGTAAAGCGATACGCAAAGACTCGATCAACCGCCACGTGGTGACTATTCACCTTGAAGAGGCATTCCACTGCCAGGGCTGCAGTCAAGTGTTTCCACGGAAGGATGTGTACGATAACCATGTCGAGAGCAGTGAAGCCCAGGTGTGCAGGGACGCGGGTGCCGTGATTGTGTATGGTACAGAGCGCAGGATGATTGACGCACGCCAGGCGTTGCAACGAGGGTTCAGCGGAGACGCGGTTCGTTATCCAGATTGATAGAGTTCGACGTAGTGCAACAATTTCTGATTCGCCATCTTCTCTCCTGTATGCCAACAATTATAACAGTTACAACACTGTTGATAGATCTTCCGAAGAGAAACGTACTATTTGATTATCCCCTTTCTATGCGGTGAACGCTCCGAAGTTAACTTATGAGATACGCCTCTGTCCCGGTCAGCAAGTTCCCCAGTTCGGTTTGAAGGAGAGAAGATGCGATGAACTTCGTCCAGTCTAACCGTGCCCGATCTCGCCACCGATTTTCTACCCGTACCGCAGTGAAAACAAATCGGAATGCATTGCATTTGCGCTATGACGAATACATCCGTGAAGCTACATCGATGCCTCCGAGATGGCACATGTACAAGTGGCGAGATTCTCTGGATCTGATCAAATCTTGATGACAGCTGTCGATCGATGGACTTGTACAGTAATGAAATTGCCCGAAAGGATCCTGAATCACAGGCGGTGAATCTCGAATTGATGTAGACAAAGTTGTCGTGGAATTGGCTGAGTCACCTGTGGAACACTCTACATAGTAAGTAGTCACTAAAGGTGACTGCAGTACTAACTTGAAGGTTCGAAGTACTGGGTGATTAGGAAATGTGACGGTGGCCGCACGACCACACCTGGCTAGGGTGCATTCAAAGTTGGAGGCCAGCGTCAAATTTTGTCAAGCGTCCCTCCGTCACGGTGTACGGAACAAGCAAGATCATTTATCTCCACTCTCAACAGGGCAGGATAAGACACTTACAACACATCCAAGTCTCCCAGGCGGTGGCATCCCTTGCACGCCGCGGCAGAAGCGATCTAGCTCCACCAACCAATCCGAACCTCCACAACTCCGAATGTTTCAAATGTCGTTTACCCCCTCACGGATGTCCGTTCCTGGTGGGGGTAGTAAGACTTAACGGTGTTTGAATTACAGTTAAGTGGACTTACCCTTTTAGGAAAGTCTTTCGGGCGCTCAGAATCAATCCACCGTAGTACTGCCAGTGGGTGTCGGGCATATTGAGTCGATGCCGAGACCCGAGGATAACCAAGCGTAAGCCTTTTCTCTCTCGCACTGCGCGCGAATCAGTTGAGTAAAATTTTATCGGGCCCCAGGAATAGACGGACTGCCTCACGGAAAGCCCATACACAAGTCACGCATCCCATTGGGCTTCAGTGTAATTCAAGTTGTGCTGCGGTTTAAAGCCTTTTCGCTTTTGTAGGTATTTTCGAGGTTCATATCTTTCAGTATATCAAGAGACCAATTCCCAAGTTCCGTAATGATTTATGGGGATTGTTTCAGGTGTCTTTTCATTTCTATAGTCAGTCCCAAGTAACGTGCCCAATGGACTGGTGTCTCTCGCATAGATGATCTCTGTCGATCTCCGAGACTAATGAGCACTCATACGAGTACTGCGGAATCGCAATGTCTAGATATTCTGTATTCATATGATGGAAAGGTACGCATTATGTTCATCGTATCTCACCTTATCCAGACAAGCGGGAATGACAAGCTGACCTTCCAGTCCTCGTCATGCGGAAAATGCAAGGTTCGCATGTTCAAAAAAGACAGGCAAGTAAAAAGAAGTTGATATCAACATAGGTGCGATTATTATCAGACGCCGTAACATAAAGAGGCGGAGCCGAGATTGATTGCCGCTCACCTGGCTATGTAAAAATACGATGTGAGTGCGAAAATTTATCATGCATCTCTTCGCCCACCATTCTCCCCCCTGCAGATGGCTCTCTGAGCTTGTCATCCTGTAACCAAGGATTTTAATCCTTCTAGCACAGCATTTGCTGAACCTTCCTCAGTTTGCGTCAGGTCAGTTTGGTCCGGTTCGGTTACTGGAATCCGGATTGCATGGATCGGTCTATCGATCCATCGATGTGGCCCACTGCACTGTCAGGCGGGTGAAGGGCCTCATTTCATTTCCGCGCGACATGCCTGCTAAAAGTGATTGGAGACAAAGACTTACCCTTTTTCAGATGTCCGTGCTCCCCCGGATTCCGCGTATTGCCCGAAACTTTTTTGGGGTGCAACTCCGGTTGGCTCTGGCGGAAAATGCTCAAGGCGGCACTCCTCCCTGCCATGGGTATGTTGGAAGGCTGATGCTGATGTAGGGCATATCAACTCACTCAAATCTGCCGTTCCTCTCATCACCCTCTGCAATGTCTTCAAACGGTCCCTACCCCCCTCCTCACCAATGTCTCCACTTAAATACCACCTCTCAAACCGCGTCTTTTGCAACGCCGTGAGCAATGTCTTGTTCTCGCCTTTGAGCGCCTAGCTGATCTCGTGAAGGTCAACGTACCAGCAACCCCCGTCACCGGCAGGCATGTCTTCCCACCACATGGTTCCCAACACAGACGCTCTGTTTCACCACGTAAACCACGCTACGGCTACTCCTGCTCCTGAGTATGGTTGCCATCCTTTTATTTTTTCTCCGAGCTTCTAATACAACTATACAGAAGCGTTGCAACAGCAACCAACTACGCGAGTCAATGCAAATGGCTTATGGACGGGATACCCTGTGACCAATGTTTCGTCACCTTCGATGACTTGGTCGTACACCTAGCGCGCAAGCACGACGTACAGGGACCCGCCGAACGGAAGCTGGTCTGCCAATGGTGGACACACACAGGTTCCTGCGGGAACCAGTATCGGAGAGATGCATATCGCCGTCACATTGCTATGCATCTCAATATCTCATTTCCGTGCACCGTGACCGACTGCAACAAGTCTTTTTCCAGGGTAGATTCCCTGCGTTCACACATGAAGAAGCAGCACACGAAGGGGTGACCTTTTCTGGGCGCTGTATCATTGTTGTATACTATGTTTCCCTTTATTTCGTTCCTGGCCTCCTGATATTCCAACATGTTGACTATGCGATTTTAACTAGTTTGGAGTTACATGAAGTCATGATATTATACTGCCATTGTGTTCATCGTATTATAGTCAGTGTTCGCACTGGTACATAAACTCATAGACGATTTCCGGTAGAGGAAAATGTGATCTCATGGGGAATTTCTTTACATCAAGTGGCTTGACAAGTCGGTCTGTCGTCCTTTGCCGGGGGGAAAACCTTGAGGACGACCATGTCCAAGAATGTACTATTAGTTGAAGTGGATTGCCATGTTGAGTGCCTTTGAGAGGATTTTTATCGCTCCTGGGAGTTACAGCGCGTGCACGATAACCAATTTGATAGAATTTAGCCTGGCCTCGGGTAGGTACATCAAATGGGACAGTCAGTCTCCGTACTTGGTTGCCGCTGTGGCATTCGGAAAGGAAAGACCACAAATTCATACCACTCGTGAAGAGACGAAACACGGCGTAAAGGGTATCTTCCTTTGTGATCCGCCTGCCGCGTACCTTGGTGGGTCAGCCAACGAGAATTATTAAACCTGGCCTCGGGTAGGTACATCAAATGGGATAGTCAGTCTCCGTACTTGGTTGCCGCTGTGGCATTCGGAAAGGAAAGGCCACCAATTCATACCACTCGTAAAGAGACGGAACACGGCGTAAACGGTATCTTCCTTTGTAATCCGCCTGCCGCGTACCTTGGCGGGCCAGCCAACGAGAATTATTAAACTTCCAATCCAGTGGGTGATCGAGTGACCTGCCTTGTATCCCAAATCACGCGGAATTCCGGAATTGAATAATCCCCGGCGATTAACTGGATCCATTTTACTGATCAGAAATCGATTAAAGCGCTGCAGTCTGCTGGTGGTGTGCCCTGTTGAGTAAGTGAACTTTCTGCGGCACGAACCTGATCGCTTAAGAGGTTTTCCAGGTCACAAGCGAGGATCGTTCAAACGAGACTCGAGGTTCGCAGATCTGGCTCACCTGAGTCAACGTTTATATTTTGGTGACATCGTACATGAGCGTGACGGACTGAGTGGCCTCGGGGTACTACGTATATAGTGCAGATATAAGCAGCCCTATTGTATCTTTGTCATCAAATCACTCACCATCATCTCCGATTAATGGAGGGCTTCCAGTTTATCATGAGTTCCGTCAAGAAACGTCATTACACAAAAGGCTCGATGAAGCCGCGATTTTGTTGATCTAGAAGAATCATATGATTCTCAGCTGCGATCAGCCGAGACCGTGGGGAAACGAAACAAGGTTCAGACGGACATCTGGTAGGCTACCAATACCGCTCAGCTTAACTTCCACATGCGACTACGTGCCACGAAGTCCGTTGCCGTCGACATTGCTGTTCTGTGGTTACCCGGAATGAGTCACGCCGAGACCACCTTCTGCTTCTTGTGTTTGATGACGTGGCCCATTATGGCAAGACACATTGACCATTGAGCCGATAAGACAAAAGTGTGGCCGGATGCCAGCTTGAGCGGAAATGAGAATAGTGGAAATCGACTGAACGGAGGTATTGCTAACCATTTCCAAGACCGCAGATGGTCTGGCTCATCGCCGGTCAAGTCTAAGGACCGTCAAGATACCTGCATCTGATATGATGGCGTAGTATCGCTGTCCCCAGTAAATGGCCAGGAGGAGGTTTGCGTTGTCATGCATTGTTATGGCCACAATATAGTAGGTAACGTTGTCTGCGCTGCGCGTGACGTCAGATCTATAGGTTTTCCAGAAAGCAGGCCCATGTTCACACAAGCTAGGTAGTAGAACCGGACACACCATCATACCGATTCATACAATAGATGCACCAGATTTTCCAGACAAGGGGAACATTGCGCTTCATCAGGGGTTGCCCAGAGGGATTTTGGCGAGATGGTGGTAGAATGTAGGGTTCTGGGCAGTTCTCGACCCGACCTGATCCCTGTGATCCGATTAATACACAAGTTCCTGGCATCAGAAAGTGGAGTCATCGGCTATTCTTTCCATCGGTAGAAAACACATACGGACATTTTCTGGTTCCATGGATGATTCCGTCGTGGTTTAGCAGTGGTTTGGAATACTTGATCATACTATTTGCGAATATTCCACAGAATGGTGCCAATATCTTTCCAGGGCATGAACGTACTATTTATACCGTTGTTGCCCCGGCATGGGATGATCAACATGCAGAAACAAACTGAGCGTGTAACTTCACCGGGAATCGACTATTTCCCTGGACCTGGTAGCGAGCCAGACGCGTCGTTCCCTCCAGAAATGACGGCCGAGGTTGTGTCCATTGGTGGTAAAACAGAGGACCACCATGACCAACCGCTCGGAGGGTAAGGATCATTCGCGTCTTCATTGTGGTGCCTTCTGATGCCTCCGACGCAGCGCGCAGCTCCATCATGCTATGAGCCTCGGTGTAAATTCGTCAGTTTCATTTGATTCGCCTGCGTACAATCCCTGACGTTCACGTTATCTACAGGGGATCATCGACAGTGGATGGAAACCCCGCCGACACTGTGGAGTCCGAGATCACCATAGTGAGTATACAAGGGCCTTGCCAGTGAGCGAACTGACATTTAACTTTCCCATCTAGGACCCTGAACTCCAAGCCTTTGTAACAGAATCCATCAGTCAGTTGATGGGACACCACATAAGCAGTAACCCCACGAACCTAGCATCCGTATCCTCCGCAACACGCGCTAGTGCACAGTTACCCTCGTTGGGAAGCCCACCCGCTCATTCTCGCGTGGATCCGATGATTCACTTGGAAAATCTGTCGTATCCGTGCTCCTGGCGTCCTCAGGGTTCGAACGTCCAGTGTAATTACGTGGCGCCTAACAGGTCAGCGCTCCTCCGTCATCTTGGTGCAATACACCAAGTCTCTGGCGCTGCAGACGCACTCGTAATTTGTCGCCTGATAGACTCCACGATCGGCTCAGCATGCGAGGCGCAAATCAAGCGAAGAAACTTCCCTCGGCATGTCGATACTCATTACCCCGTGCGCTATCACTGCCCCTACTGTCCTGTCGACACATCTTTCTCGCGCAAAGACAGCTGGAAGAAACATGTCAAGGATAAGCATGCATAGAACTCGTTGCGCTCCCAGAAGTACTACCAAATTCTTCATGACTCACCTCTTGTCTACGGTTTTGAATGTTTCACGTTCTATCACATACTCCTTGTTTTCTGCGCACTTCTTGACCTTCCATAGTCCTTTCCCTCGTAGATTTTCCTGTAGACTCGAAACTTCAACCAACGCCCCTATGTTCTTATCACCTAAAGGCACAGATAATACTCAGTAACTTACGTCTGGTGCTCGGTTGTGAACAAGTACGCGATACCAATATCAAGGATAACCCTGAGATGGCGTCAATGCAGAGTAGAGAAGAATTTACAAGTCACTCACTGTCAATGCGTCATATGACACCTAGATGGTCCGGGTGATTTTGACACTTTGCATCATGCTAACTTTTGTTGGGGGTCGGAATTGAGAGTAAGTCGTTGCCGAGAAAGTCGCTTCGAACCCGGATGAGTACCACATAGTAGATGAGAGGAAACCAGATCAAAATTCCGAGAAAGAGTTGGCTTAAGTAGCTAGCGCGCACCCGTGTACACACACAGGAACCGAACAGCGCCTTGGTGCGAGCCGAATAGAACGAATGTGTGAAATTGTCTGATCAGACGTAACTGCGATCGTTTCTGCAAGGATAGGCCCACTCTGATTCCCATAACGCGCTGCATATTTGGCTACTTGCCAGCTAGAGCCTAGCAAAGGATCGCCACTAGCCCGAGCGTGGGAGACTGGTGATGGAGCTGACCCGCGTAGATCTAAGCGGAGGTTGTTATCGAATTCGCACCCAGTTATACCAACCTGCGGTGTCATGACGGGCAATTACGAGCAACGCTATCAACCTGTGCATTGCGTACGATGGGCCCTCCGTCCGCTAGCGGCCTCGTGTGCGCGACACCTCGGCAACATTTAAAAGGGTAAAATCAACATTGGACTAGCTATACAACTACCCTGTCAGTGCTGTCACCGTGTATTCTAGTACTCGCAATGAATCTTCGAGCTGTCTCCTCCCCTCGTCGTATTCAGACTCGGAAAGTCCCCGCGCCTCAAGACCGCCTATGGTTCCCCTCCAGGCTGGTCACACTGCGGCGAGAACATTGCACACATCACTCTTATTTTTCCCGAGGACAGAACATTCCCGAAATGAATGCACGAGTTCGATCGGGACACGAGCGTTATATATTCATGTATGGCGTACGCTGATCACAGACTATAAAGAAAGCAAGAGGGGGTAGGCAATGTCGATGTGGAGTAAAATGGCACGGACGATAGGGATAGCGAAGTGTGCGAGAGAACAGGTCATGACGATGGTAATCACTAGCTGTAATTATGAGCACGAGGGAATGGACATCAAGAAGATATGAACAGCGGAGCAAAAGGGGCTGGGAAACAAGGAGCGACACTAAAGCGTGAAGCCTACTGATGGAACACTGCAAGGAAGAGTGAGAGGAATGATGTGTGAGTGATGGCAGTGGCGGACTACAAGAGGGAGCGGGAGATGGTGACGGCGGTAGAGATGAGAAGCAAAACGGCATGGATGATGGCAGCAGCAAAGTACGTGAGAGAACGGGTGACGAGGATAGTGATACCGGGATGTAATTAGAAGGGAGAGGGAGCGCGATATGGTGATGACAGTGAAATGGCATGAGCAGCGACCCAGCGGGGGTGGCGAAGTGCAAGGGCGAGTCGAAGTCAGAGGGCGACCACGAGTGCGAGTGCGAGGGCAAGAATGAGGGCGAGAATGAGGACGAGGACGAGGTTGTGAAGGCGAGGAAGAGGTGTGATAGCGAGGGTGGCGAGTCAGTGGCCCAGTCACTTTCTGTGGTTGCGATCGAAGTGTCACCTCCAATGTGCCTGATCGATCAGCATCACCACTTCAAGTTCCGTGGAATCAGTCGATGGGTTAGCTAATCTTCGAGGTTGTTCCATTTCGAAGGGTTATGTAGATACCCCAAACAAGGAGCGGAGCGGAGTACCAGCAGCGTGCGGTTGGCCGGCATCAGATTCACACGTCCAGACCTCCTCACGGGCGTCTATTCCTGGTGGGGGTAGTAAGACTTATCGGAGTTTAAATTACAGTCAAGTGGACTTACCGTTTTAGGAAAGTCTTTCGGGCACTCAGAATCAATCCATCGTGAGTACTGGGTGTCGGGCGTATTGAGATGCTAAGACCCGAGGATAACCAAGCGTAAGTTTTTTCCCTCTCGCACTGCGCGCGAATCAATTAAGTAAATTTTTATCGGATCCCAGGAATAGACGGACTGCCTCACGGAAAGCCCATACACGTAACACAAGTCACGCGTCCCATTGGGCTTCAGTGTAGTTCAAGTTGCGCTGCGGTTTCAAGCCCTTTCTTTTGTAGGTATTTTCAAGGTTCATATCTTTTACTATATCCAGAGACCAACTCCCAAGTCCCGTAATGATTTATGGGGATTGTTTCAGGTGTGTCTTCTTTTCATTTCTATAGTCAGTCCAAGTAACGTGCCCAGTGGACTGGTATCTCTCGTATGGATGGTCTCTGTCGGTCTCCAGGGTTAATGAGCACCCATGCGAGTACTGCGGAATAACAATGTCTAGATATTCTGTATTCATAAGATGAAAGGGTACGCATCGTGTTCATCGTATCTTACCTTATCCAGACAAGCGGGAATGACAAGCTGACCTTCCAGTCCTCGTCATGCGGAAAATGTAAGGTTCGCATGTGCAAGAAAGACAGGCAAGTAAAAAGAAGTCGATATCAACATAGGTGCGATTGTTATCAGACGCCGTAACATAAAGAGGCGGAGCCGAGATTGATTGCCGCTCACCTGGCTATATAAAAGTAATATAAAAGTACGGTGTGAGTGCGAAAAATTATCGTGCATCTCTTCGCCCACCATTCCCTCCCCTGCAGATGGCTCTCTGAGCTTGTCATCCTGTAACCAAGGATTTTAATCCTTCTAGCACAGCATTTGCTGAACCTTCCTCAGTTTGTGTCAGGTCAGTTTGGTCCGGTTTGGTTACTGGAATCCGGATTGCATGGATCGGTCTATCGATCCATCGATGTGGCCCACTGCACTGTCAGGCGGGTGAAGGGCCTCATTTCATTTCCGTGCAGTATGCCTGCTAAAAGTGATTGGAGCAAAGACTTACCCTTTTTCAGATGTCCGTGCCCCCCCGGATTCCGCGTATCGTCCGAAACTTTTTAGAGTGCAACTTTGGCTTGCTCTGGCGGAAAATGTGCTAGGCGGCACCCCTCCCTGCCATGGGTATGTTGGAAGGCTAATGTAGGGCATATTAACTCACTCAAATCCGCCGTTTCTCTCATCATTGTCTTCAACGCCTCCAAACAATTGCCACCTCCCTCCTCACCGTTTAAATATCACCTTTCAAACCGCGTCTTTTGCAACGCCGTGAGCAAGGTCTTGTTCTCGCCTTTGAACGCCTAGCTGATCTTGTGAAGGTCGACGCACCAGCAACCCCAGCCGGTACCTGCAGGCATGTCTTCTAACCACATGGTTCCAAACACAGACCGGAGTCCAGAAGTAAGCTTGCATTACATTTCTTTCTGGGATTGCACTCAAAAGCTTGTAGCTGGTGCACGCTCTGTTTGACCACGTTCACCACGTCACGGCTACTCCTGCTCCTGAGTATGTTCCCACCCTTTTATTTTTTCACCGAGTCTCTAACATAGCTATACAGAAGCGTTGCAACAGCAACCAACTACGCGAATCAATGCAAATGGCTTATGGGCGGGATACCCTGTGGCCAATGCTTCGTCACCTTTGACGACTTGATCGTACACCTAGCGCGCAAGCATGACATACAGGGGCCCGCGGAACGGAAGCTGGTCTGCCAATGGTGGACACACACAGGTTCCTGCGGGAACCAGTATCGGAGAGACGCATATCGCCGCCACATTGCCACTCATCTCAATATCTCATTTCCGTGCACCGTGACCGACTGCAACAAGTCTTTTTCTATGGTGGATTCCATGCGTTCACACATGAAGAAGAAGCACACCAAAGGGTGACTTCTTCCTGGGCGCTGTATTATTGTTGTATACTACGTTTCCGTTGTTTCGTTTCTGGCCTCCTGATATTCCAACACGTTGACTGTGCATTTTTACCTAGTTTGGAGCTATGTGAAGTCACGGTATTATACTGCAAGCGTTCATCTGTATTATAGTCAGTGTTCGCAATAGTACATAAGCTCATTTCTCTACATCAAGTAGCCTGACAAATACGGTCTGTTGAGGGGTAAAACCTTGAGGGCGACCATGCCCGAGAATGTGCTATCACTTAGTCTATCAGTTGAAGTGTGTTGCCATGTTGAGTACCTTTGAGAGGGGTTTCATCGCTCCAGGGGTTACATACAGCACGTACATATGCGACTCGGTACTTACTAGTTGCCATGGCGTTAGGAAAGGAAAGGCCACCAATTCATACCACATGTGAAGAGAACACAAGTCACGGCGTAAATGATACCTACCCTTGTGATCCACCCACCACGTACCTTGGCGGGCCAGCCAAATTATTAATGCACTCCAGTCGGTGACCCATCTCGTACTTTCCAGATCATGTGAAATTCCGGATTTGGATAATCTTCGGCGATTAACTTGATCTATTTTACTGATCAGAGATCGATCAAAGCATTGGTGTGCCTTGTGGAGCTTTCTGCTGCACGGACCTGACCGCTTAAGAGGTTTTCCTGGTCACCTGTGAGGATCGTTGAAACGAGACTCGAGATTCGCGGATCAGGGCCCTGAGTCAAGTTACTGTAACGCTTATTCGGAACATTTCGGTGACATTTCGATGACAGACAAAGGGGCCTCGTCGGATGTACTATATAGTGCGGATATAAACAACCCTATTGTTCCCGGGTCTTCGTCATCAAATCAAGTACTCTCCATCATCATCGAGTAATGGAGGGCTTCCATCGCGTCATAATGTGGGTCCCTCAAGAAGCTCAAAGTCACACGAAACCCCCGGACTTGATTCGTCCACGATCCGGAAGTTGGTCGTGGCCACATTGGTATCATGGATGGAAGCCTGGCCTTTGGAGGTGAAACGTCATCGCGCAAAAAACTAGCCTGAGATGATGACATGATTTTATTAGTCTATCAGCTGCAATCAGCCCGAACCTTGGGAGAACGGAAGGAAAATAAAACGGTCCATCCAAAACGAGACAACCCTTGACAAGTTGAAGGACAAAAAGGAATAACGAAAGCGTACTATAATTGGATGTAGACAAGGTTCGGACATCTGATAGGCCACCAATACTGCCCAACTTAACTTTGCACATGCGACTGCGCGCCACAATGTCCGCTGCCATCGATGTTTAGTATTGCTCCATGGTTATCCAGATTGGCAGCGTAATGCATCACGCCAAGTTGACTGGCCTCCTGTGTTTCATAACGTGGATGACCGTTATGGCGAGACATATTGATCATTAAGCCGATAAGACAGAAGTGTGGCCGGATGCCAGCCTGAGCGAAAACGAGAGTGGTGGAGGTCAACTGAATGAAGACGTTGCTAACCATTTCCAGGACCGTAAATAGTCTGGTTCATCACGGTCAAGTCTAAGGACTGTCAAGATCCCTGTATCTGATAATACTGAAGTTACTGAACGCCTCGATATAGCAGATAACGTCATGTCTGCGCTGCGTGTGATGTCAGAAAGTAGGCCCATGTTCGCGCAAATGAAGCAGCAGGACCTGAAGTACCTATGAGAGGATGCATCAGAATTTCCAAACAAGGCCAACATTTCCAATGTCACCCTTTATCAGAGGTTGTTCAGGGAGAGATTTTGGCGAGGTGATGGTAAGCTGTACATGTAGGGCTCTGGGTTATTCTCGTCCCGATCTGACCCGATTGGTACAGGTGTCTGGCGTCAGAAAAGTGGAAGTTCGGACTGTGGAATCACTGACTATTATTTTCATCTGTGGAAAACGCATATGGGCATTGCCTGGTTCCATAGATGATTCTGTCGTGATAAGCCCATAAAAGTACATTTGCAAAGAACCATTATTACTGTGGTGCCTTGGCAGTGAGTGGTGTGGCTTGGAATACTCGATTATACCATTTGCAAATTGCGAATATTCCACAGAACGGTGCCAATATCTTTCCAGGGCAGGGATGTATTTATACCTACCGTCGTTGCCCCAGCATGGAATAACCAACATGCAGAAACAAACAGAGCGTGTAACTTCACCGGGAATCGACCATTTCACTGGGCCTGGTAGCGGGACAGACGCGTCATTCCCTGCAGGGGTGATAGCCGAAGTTGTGTCCATCGATGGTAAAACAGAGGACCGCTATGACCAACCACTCGGAGGGTAAGGATCATTCGTGTTTTCACTGTGGTACCCTCTGATGCCTCCGACGCAGCGCGCAGCTCCATCATGCTATGAGCCTTGGTGTAAATTTGTCAGTTTCATTTGACTTGTCAGCGTACAAACCCCGACGTTCATGTTATCTGCAGGGAATCATCGACAGTGGATGGAAACCCCGCCGACGCTGTGGAGTCCGAGATCACTATAGTGAGTATACAAGGGCCTTGCCAGTGAGCGAACTGACATTGAACTTTCTCATCCAGGACCCACCCGCTCATTCTCACGTGGAGCCGACGATTCACTTGGAAGACCAGTCGTATCCGTGCTCCTGGCGTCCTCAGGGTTCGGATGTCCAGTGTAATTACGTCGCACCTAACAGGTCAGCGCTCCTTCGTCATCTTGGTGCAACACACCAAGTCTCTGGCGCTCCAAACACGCCCATTATTTGTCACCTGACGGACTCCACGATGGGCTCAGCATGCGAGGCGCAAATCAAGCGAAGAAACTTCCCTCGGCATGTCGATACTCATTACCCCGTGCGCTATCACTGCCCCTACTGTCCCGCCGACACATCTTTCTCGCGCAAAGACAGCTGGAAGAAACACGTCAAGGATAAGCATGCATAGAACTCGTTTCCCTCCCCAGAATACTACCAAATTGTTCACGACCCACCTTTTGCCTACGGTTTTGAATGTTTCACGTTCTATCACATACTCCTTGTTTTCTGTGCACTTTTTGGCCGCTTCCCAAGCCCTTTTTCTGGTAGATTGACCTATAGAAACTACAAGCAACGCCTCTATGTTCTTACCACCTGAAGGCACAAATAATACTCAGTGACCTACGTCTGGTGCTCGGTTGTGAACAAGCACGCGATACCAACACCAAGGGTAATGATAATCCTGAGATGGTGTCGATGCAGAGCAGAGAAGAACTTGCGAGTCGCTCACCGTCGATGCGTCATACGACACCTGGATGGTCCGGCGATCTTGACACTTTGCATCATGCTAATCTTTGTTGGGGGTCGGAATTGAGAGTAGGTCGTTGCCGAGAAAGTCGCTTCGAACCTGGATGAGTACCACATAGATGAGAGGGGACCAGATCGAATTTCTGAGAAAGAGTTGGCTTAAGTAGCGCGGACCTGTGTATGCACACAAGAACCGAACAGCACCTTGGTGCGAGCCGAATAGAACGTGTGAAGGTCTGATCAGACGTAACTGCGATCGTTTCTGCAAGGATAGGCCCACTCTGATTCCCATAGCGCGCTGCATATTTGGCTACTTGCCGGCTAGAGCCTCTGCTACTACTAGTAGCGTGGGAGACCAATGATGGAGCTAGCCCCTTGTGGATTGAATTCGCGCCCAGTTACTAACTCACCGAAGTGTGTGCGGTGTCATGACGGGCAATTACGAGCAACGCTATCAACTTGTGCATTGCGTACGATGGACCCTCCGTCCGCTAGCAGCCTCGTGTGCACAACACCTCGGCAACATTTAAAAGGGTAAAATCTACATTGGGCTAGCTGCACGAGGCAGCACGACTACCCTGTCGCCGTATATTTTAGTACTCGCAGTGAATCTTCGAGTTGTCGCCTTCCATCGTGCTCACATTCAACAAGTCTCCGCGCCCCAGGACCGCCCATTGTTCCCCCCAGCCTGAGGCTGGTGACACCGCGGGGAAAACATTGTGTACATCATTCTCATTTTTCCCGAGGACAGAATAAATGCACGAGTTCGATCGGGACACGAGCGTTGTATATTCGCGTATCGCGTGCTGCTAATGACAAACCATAAGGAAAGCAAGAGGGGGTAGGCAATGTCGATGTAGAGTAAAATGGCACAGTCGACAGGGACGGAGAAGTGTGCAAGAGGAGGTATGGCGATGGCCATCACAAGCTGTAATTGTGAGCACGAGAGAGTGGACATCAAGAAGATATGGTGGCAGCGGAGCGAAAGGGGCTGCGCAACAAGGAGCGACATTAAAGCGTGAGGTCTACTGATGGAACACTGCAAGGAAGAGTGAGAGGAACAAGGCGCTGGCGATGGCGGTGGCAGACTACAAGAGGCGGTAGTGATGAGAAGCGAAACGGCATGGATGATGGCAGCGGCAAAGTACGTGAGAGGACGGTTGACGGGAATAGTGATACCGGGATGCGATTAGAAGGGACAGGGAGCGCGATATGGTGATGACAGTGAAATTGCATAAGCAGCGGGCGTGGCGAAGTGCGAGGGCGAGTTTAGAGGCGACCACGAGTGCGAGGGCAAGTATGAGGGCAAGGGCGAGGTGATGTGATGGCGAGGGTGGCCAGTCCTGTGTGTTTGCGAACGTACGGACAAGTGGGTGGGCGCGACACGTGCAAACATAACTGGTAATCGTAGACCAGTTGTACGAGTTCGTCTGAGTCGCCCAATTGGAGTGTTACCTCCAATATTGTGCCTGAATATAGCGGAACAGATCTGGGCAAGATCTGGGCGCATAATGGTAGTAGATCGATCGGTGCCACCACTTCAAATTCTCTTCCGTGGAACCAGTTCTAGTATGGGCTAATCTTCGCGGTTGTCCCATTTTGAAGGTTGAATACTCCAAACGAGGAGCGGAGCGGAGCAGCAGCAGCGGTGATTGGCCGGCAGCTGGGGCATGTTTACGCGTCCAGACGCATGTACATAGGAAATCCAGTATAGCAGTGTTAATAACAGGAAATGAACATGCAAACAAGGAAAACGGAGCGCAACTTGGGGGTAAGTTGGGGCACCCCTGCAGCAACCTAGCCAATTATTTGGCCGGCATCATTAGTCTGGGCCGCGGCATCACGCGGTTCGAATACGTGGGAAATTTATTATAACAGGGTACAAACATTGACAACATTCGGACGCATGCTGGCATGGGTCGATCAGTGTCGCCACTTATCCGCACGAGTTCCCGTCAAATCAGCTCTATGCTCTGGCATACAGCCCAATTCCAGAAAACAGCCATGAAGGGCCGCTATATAAACCGTGTGGGGGGAGGTGACCATCCAGGTTAACCCATGGGATCCAACCCCGTCGTCGCACTCGCACTCACCAGTGCCACTTCTTCCCTCACACCTGATGACAGCCAAAACAATCTTCCATTTCCCTCGGCCAAGGCAAAGCCTTTTGTCGCAAGCCCTTTCCAATCGCTGCATGTCTTAGATGCTGCGCCCCCCATGCATCGCTGTCAGCAAAACAACTTGCGATTTAACCCCATCTCAAGCGTTGCTCCACCTTACCTCTATCCCGGCCAGGACGGATACGCGTGAGTCATAGACGTTGCATTCTGTTCGTCGCTAACGCATAGCGCAGCCCTCCGGTACCATCTCGTTATACACCAGGTCAACACACAAGGTCGCTCATCAACCTTATCTCACAGTGCAACCCATCGCTAATGCCTCCATAGCAGAGAAGCATCTGGCCTATTGGACACAAGACAATGGACACCGTTCCTGAGTCTTGCTGCTTTCCATGCGACATCGGGAACTCATTTTCCACCAACGCTCATGGCGGGTTCTCAAGCTTCCCCGGATGGTATGCTATCCCCGTTCTCTCGCCAATCTCCGTAAATGACGTTATTTAAGTCCTTCCCAATGGATTCACAGGGTCATTCTCTCCAGACAGCACACTGGGACGTGGCATGGCGCCAGTGTCACAGGCTATAGCGCATTCGCAAGCGATACTGAATTTGAGTTTGGGTTTCCCCAGGTCAACTGGACTTCATCATGCAAGCCTCGGTACCAATGTCAGCGTCCCTCAGTTGCCTCCTGGATATCAATCCTCCATTGTGCATCACCCTGACCACCCCGCATTCGCTACAAGCAACGTAGTGCCGTTACCGTCCCCAGGCTCTACCGAAGACGTTGCAGGTGTTATTCCTGACGAGTTCCAGCCTTCACTTGTGATTTGTCGGCCCCTGCAGAATAAAGGCTCTGGTCGCCGACGTTCCCAACGTACTTACGCCATCAACATTGAAGGGTTCTGGATCGATAAAGATGATCTCTTCGCCGGCGCTAGACAGAGCGGAGGTATGATCCACGTCCACGAATGTCGGTGGGCCATGTCTAGCAACCCCTGCGGGATGTGGATCGTTGGCTCCAGATCCCGTGTAGGCGTCCACATCCGGAATTGGCATCCAGAGAGTCACTCGAACAGCGCAGTCAAGTGCCTGTGGGACGGCTGCACTACTAGTAAAGCGATACGCAAAAACTCGACCAACCGCCACGTGGTGACTGTCCACCTTGAAGAGGCATTCCACTGCCAGGGCTGCAGTCAAGTGTTTCCACGGAAGGATGTGTACGATAACCATGTCAAGAGTGGTGAGGTCCGGGTGTGCAGGGACGCGGATGTCGTGGTTGTGTATGGTACAGAACACAGGATGATTGACGCACGCCAGGCGTTGCAACGAGGGTTCAGTGGAGATGCGGTTCGTTATCCAGGTTGATAGAGTTCGACGTAGTGCAACAATTCCTCTGATTCGCCATCTTCTCTTCTATATGCCAACAGTTATAACAGTTACAATGCCATTGATAGATCTTCCGAAGAGAAACGTACTATTTGATTATCCCCTTTCTATGCGGTGAACGCTCCGAAGTTAACTTATGAGATACACCTCTGTCCCGGTCAGCAAGTTCCCCAGTTCGGTTTGAAGGACAGTGATAGACTTTGTCCAGTCCGAGTTTAACCGCGTCCGATCTCACCACCAATCTTCTACCCGTACCGCAGTGAAAGCAGATCGGAACGCATTGCATTTGCCCTATGATGAATACATCCGTGAAGCTACATCGATGCCTTCGTGATGGCACATGTACAAGTGGCGAGATTGTCTGGATCTGATCAAATCTAGATGATAGCTGTCGATGGACTCTTGACACTTGTACAGTAATGAAATTGCCCGAAAGGATCCTGAATTACAGGCGGTGAATCTCGAATTGATGTAGACAAAGTTGTCGTGGAATTGGCTGGGTCACCTGTGGAACACTCTAGTAAGTAGTCACTATTAAAGGTGACTGCAGTACTAACTTGAAGGTTCGAAGTACTAGGTGATTAGGAAATGTGACGGTGGCCGCACGACCACACCTGGCTAGGGTGGATTCAACATTGAAGGCCAGCGTCAAATTTTGTCAAGGCGTCCCTCCGTCACGGTGTACGGAACAGGCAAGATTTATCTCCACTCTTAACAAGGCAGGAATCGCGCAGGATAAGACTCCCACAACACATCCAAGTCTCCCAGGCGGTGTCCCTTGCACGTCGTGGCAGAAGCGATCTAGGTCCGCCAACAAATCCGAACCTCCACAACTCTGAGTGTTTCAAATGTCGTTTACCCCCTCACGGGCGTCCATTAACATTCCTGTGGGGGTAGTAAGACTTATCGGAGTTTGAATTACACTTGAATGAATTTACCCTTTTAGGAAGGTCTTTCGGGCGCTCAGAATCAATCCACCGTGGTGTCGGGAATATTGAGATGCTGAGAGATCCTAAGACAACCAAGTGTAAGTTTTTTCCCTCTCGCGCTGCACGCGAATTAATCAAGTAAGTAAATTTTTATCGGACCCCACCAAGAATAGACGGACTGCCTCACGGAAAGCCCATACACAAGTCGCGCGTCCCATTGGGCTTCAGTGTAATTCAAGTTGCGCTGCGGTTTAAAGCCCTTTCTTTTGTAGGTATTTTCGAGGTTCATATCTTTTAGTATATCAAGAAACCAACTCCCAAGTCCCGTAATGATTTATGGGGATTGTTTCAGGTGTGTCTTCTTTTCATTTCTATAGTCAGTCCACGTAACGTGCCCAGTGGACTGGTATCTCTCGCATAGATGATCTCTGTCAATCTCCAGGGTTAATGAGCACTCATGCGAGTACTGCGGAACAACAATGTCTAAATATTCTGTATTCATAAGATGGAAGGGTACGCATTATGTTCATCGTATCTCACCTTATCCAGACAAGCGGGAATGACAAGCTGACCTTCCAGTCCTCGTCATGCGGAAAATGCAAGGTTCGCATGTTCAAAAAAGACAGGCAAGTAAAAAGAAGTTGATATCAACATAGGTGCGATTATTATCAGACGCCGTAACATAAAGAGGCGGAGCCGAGATTGATTGCCGCTCACCTGGCTATATAAAAGTACAGTGTGAGTGCGAAAATTTATCGTGCATCTCTTTGTCCACCATTCCCTCCCCTGTATATGGCTCTCTGAGGTTGTCATCCTGTAGCCAAGGATTTTAATCCTCCTAGCACAGCATTTGCTGAGCCTTCCTCAGTTTGTGTCAGGTCAGTTTGGTCCGGTTCGGTTACTGGAATCCGGAGTGCGTGGATTGGCCTATCGATCCATCAATGTGGCCTGCTGTACTTTCAGGCGGGTGAAGGGCTTCATTTCATTTCCGTGCAACATGCCAAAACTGATTTGAGGCAAAGACCTACCTTTTTTCAGATGTCCGTTTTCCCCCTGGTTCCATGTGTTATCCGAAACTTTGGAGGGGTGCAACTTTGGCTGGCTCTGGCGGAAATACCCAAGGCGGCACCCCGCCTTGCCATGGGTATATTAGAAGGCTGATGTAGGGCATACTAATTCATTCAAGTCCACTGTTCCTCTCATCACCCTCTGCAATGTCATCAAACGGTCCCTACCCCCCTCCTCACCAATGTCTCCACTTAAATGCCACCTCTCAAACCGCGTCTTTTGCAATGCTGTGAGAAAGGTCTTGTTCTCGTTTTTAAACGCCTAGCTGATGTTGTGAAGGTCGACGTACCAGCAACCCCCGTCACTGGCAGGCATGTCTTCCCACCACATGGTTCCCAACACAGACACTCTGTTTCACCACGTAAACCACGCCACAGCTCCTGCTCCTGAGTATGGTTGCCATCCTTTTATTTTTTCTCCGAGCCTCTAACATAGCTATGCAGAAGCGTTGCAACAGCAACCAACTATGCGAATCAATGCAAATGGCTTATGGGCGGGATACCCTGTGGCCAATGCTTTGTCACCTTTGACGACTTGATCGTACACCTAGCACGCAAGCACGACGTACAGGGACCCGCGGAACGGAAGCTGGTCTGCCAATGGTGGACACACACAGGTTCCTGCGGGAACCAGTATCGGAGAGGCGCATATCGCCGCCACATTGCTACACATCTCAATATCTCATTTCCGTGCACTGTGACCGACTGCAACAATTCTTTTTCTAGGGTGGATTCCCTGCGTTCACACATGAAGAAGAAGCACACCAAAGGGTGACTTCCTCCTGGGCGCTGTACATATTGTTATATACTGTGTTTCCGTTATTTCGTTCCTGGCCCCTGATAGATTCCAACACGTTGACTCCGTTTGGAGTTACGTGAAGTCACGGTACTAATACCGTATTATACTGCCGGTGTTCATCGTCTCAATTTCTAGTACATAGAGGAAAATGTAATCTCGTGGGGAATTTCGAATTTGGCTACGTCAGGTGGCCTGACAAGTACCGTCTGTCGTCCTTTGCCGGGGGGAAAACCTTGAGGACTACCAATGATGTCCGAGAACGTACTATCAGTTGAAGTGGATTGTCATGTTGAGTGCCTTTGAGAGTATTTTTATCGCTCCTGGGAGTTACAGTGCGTGCACGATAAACAATTCGATAAAATTTAGCCTGGCCTCGGGTAGGTACATCAAACGGGACGGTCTGTCGGCGTCTCCGTACTTAGTTGCCGCTGTGGCGTTCGGAAAGGAAAGTCCACCAATTCATATCGTGTAAAGAGACGGAACACAAAACACGGCGTAAACGATATCTATCTTTGCGATCCGCCTGCCGCGTACCTTGGCGACCCGCCAACGAGAATTACTAAACAAATCCAGTGGGTGATTGAGTGCGCCTCGTATT
>JBBPMW010000118.1:10581-28861 GCA_038090535.1 Tylopilus alboater | reverse complement strand
GTCAAATTTGAGGAAAAACTTTACCTTCATTTTATTTTGTGAATTGCTCATGTAGTTGGCGAGGTTGTTGTTCTCTGATGGACTGAGATTGAACGACATGAGCGCTTCGGCAGCATGCTCGATGTATAATCGTCATCAGCAGGAGTGGGATTGGATGGAGGGGGCGGCTGCTGCATCTGTGGAAGTCCCAATGAAGCCAAGGTAACAGGCTGCAGCATCAAGGGATCAATGGATTCAAAGAAATCAGACAGCTGTTGTAATGCAACAGCCCCATCAGCCTTTGCTTGTGTAGCTGCAAACACCAGGCGTGATCGTTTTTTCGAACCTTCTGACCCACTAGCAGCATTTGATCCAACGACACTCAACACCTTCCGCTTCTGGCTGACACTTGTCATCATGGACGATGCCATGGAGACAGTAGATTTGGGGGGGCGTGAAAAATAGGTAGATGGTGTCGAAGGGGGGATTGAATTGGGATCCGCAGAAGTGCTGTTTATTATGGTGCGGGCCTCATCAGTGGTACAGGTTGGGGGATGATCGTCGACAGCCATATGGTCATCAATGGCCATCTGGTCTGCAGGGGCATTGCTCGTTGAAACCTGAGGGAGGGTGGAAAAGGTAGCAGTGGCCAGCTGGCTCAGACCAGCCTGTGTGCCACTCAGACCAGCCTGAGGAGTAGCAAAAGCGGTGGGGGCCATAGCCTTTGTGGCGGAAGTTCTGTGCTGTTTTTGACTGTGCTTGGACTTGGACTTTGAAGGATGGAGTAGGTGTGATCTTTTGGAAACAATGGACATGAGGGGGGATACATCATCCCAGTGCGTCCATGGATTACCCTCATACTTTGAGGTGCCTGGATGCGTCTGAAAAAATCAGCAAAGAAAGGCACAGGTGAGAGCGCACTCACTTTGCAGAAACCTTCCCAAGCAGCTCAAGTATTGTCATCAATGAGCGCTCCGTTGGTATTGTCGTAATGGAAGCCCGATGCCCCTCTGATTTGACTGATAAGCGTATGTTCACTTCTAATCTTCAATATGACACATATCAGAGTCTTTACATACAGTAAGAGTGGCTACAATACATACATTGCTCCACTTCGAATGACAAGACTTGCCAGTTTTCGATACCCTTTGCAGGGGGAACTTTCTGTTGAGTTCGTCCACAACCCTGTTAAAGGTTTCCTCCTTGAAACTGTTGTCGCCCACAGATGCATGGTTGGATAGAAGGAGCTTGATGAATTCGTCAATTTCCGCAGGAGTTCATGAGGTTCGACCTGTAGAACGAGTCGGAGGGTTTGATCTGGCTTTGCCTTTGTTATGTGGGGTGGCAGGATTGACAACACCACTGGCCAAATGGTCAGACCCTTTTGATGAGTGTGATCCAGTCAACCTGTTTGAAGTGGGTGAGTTGCTTCCTGTGCTAGACATTGCAATGGAGGAGGGATGCGGTGGCACTGCCCCCGGTGCTCGGCGGTGGAGTGGTGGGGCCTGTCATGTGATCCCCCTCAACCGATGCCTTAGGCAAAGTTGACAAGGAAGCGAAGTATAAACAAGGCTAACTGAACAGGACCTTAGAAGATCTTATGTAACCCTTCTTGAGTTGATCATCAAGGAACACAGAAACTTTTTCCTGTTTGATAGCAGATAGGGGTATCAAATGCCCTTTATGCAGCTTGAATATATCCTCTTTTAAATCAATGGCGTGGTCCCATGGTTTCCTAATCAGCATGTGTTCCAATTCTCCTTTATGGAATACTTTTAGAAACTTATGGAATTTCTTTGGAACAAGTTTCTCAGGGGTTTTGTCTGTTTTCTTTGTAGGAGGTGGTGCTTCTAGCACAGCTCTTAGCGAATAGATGAGGTAGGTGTTTTCTTCCTCTTCTTTGTCACATGCTCTAAGCCATCCTGCTCTGTCTTGAAGCATGGTGCAGGTGTGTGGACAATGACTCATGGTGACTGATCTCTTTTGCCAATTGATCACAGGGTTATTTTAGCCAAGAGAATTCTAAAATGAGCAGATTCTTTCCAAGATCAGTAATCTCAGCCATAACATGTTCTCTGTGTTCCTGATACTCAATGATGATGTCTGCAGAATGTGTGATATTCCCAGCGGAATTCTTTGTTCCATCAATGTTGAATATCAGAATTGGGTTGCATAGTGGCTTTAGGAAAATCTTATGCTTATCAGTCCATTGGCGATCCATAAAGATCACGTTAGCACTTCTGTCTTAATAAAGGAGTTCTTTTTGTTGAAGGTGGAAATTCCAATTTCCATTGTGATCTCCTTTTGGAGGTGAATGTTTCTCACAAAGATCTCATCTGGGATTTCATTTCCAAATTCAGTTTTGTTAGTAATAGAGGAATTAAGCCCAGGTTTAACATTCCTGGCAAGTTCCATTTCTGGAAGCCCCTCTGATGGCAAAGATATGTAATTGTCTATCGATTCTTCCACCTCAAGTGGTGAGAATCTGTTGTCCATAGTATGATGTACCTTGTTGGCTCTTTGAACACCCAATTCATTCATTGAGCTTTCCCTTTTTTTTTGTTGGGTCTTGAAAACATCTGTGAAGTAGGCCTTTGCTTCTTCATATGACATCTACTAGATTGTTCTATCCAGGGCAGAGTTAAAATCTCTTTTAGTGCTTTTAGCATCATCCCAGGATGTTGTGGCATCATTGTATAAAGCACTCCTTGCAGATCTATCTTTTCAACAGTCCTTCTTGTGCTGTCCATCGAGCCATTTGCAATTGGAACAAGTGATCTTTGGTTTAGGGCAGGAGCTTACGAAATGGTCTCCTCTACAATTGTAGCATTTGCCATTGCTCTTTCAGGTTGGCATCCTTTGGTTATTACTACATGTAGCAGCATCAACCTGCATTGCATTGGGGTCTCGGTTATATAGTATGAGGCAATCTATTATCACATGGTTTACGTTTGTCTCAATAATCTCACATAAGTGTGTGTTGCCAAAATCAGCAAGTGGCATGAACTTCTGGAAACTGATGATCAAATCATTGATCAGCATTTTCTCTTGCTTCCAGGTCCTAATTTGTTTTTGGGCCCATTTTTGTTGGTTCATGAATCTGAACAGTCCAATGATCTTGTCTTGGCAATCTTTCCAGGTGAAGGGTTCTCCATCAATCAACATCTGGATTCTTGTTTGGGTGAAACTGCCTGCCTTAGGCCCTGTGAGACAACTGAGTACTGCCATAGTCTTATCTTGGGTAAGTGGGAGTGCAGCTTGGTTTTGGTCTATCCAAGCCTGCATCTTTGTCCACCATTCTTCAAACTTAGACAAGGAACCATCATACATTCCAGGGTCTGTGAAGAGCTTAGAGAATTTTGCTGTGTCTGATGCCATACCACTGCTTTCTGAACCTGAAGTGGAAGCAGAGGTTACTTGTTGCATAAAAACCTTCATATCCTTTTGCATTTCTAAGTATAGAGTGTTGGCATTATTGAGCTCAGTTAGGAGTTCCTTGAAACATTTTCCTATTTGCTCAGCAGTGTCTTCCCAATGTCCTTCCTCATTTCTCATTCCTTCTAAGGCATTGAAGAGTTCTTGTTGGAGTTGTGCCATTACAACTTAAGGTTCTGAGAAAGGCAAGAAAGTTTCTATGCAGCTATTGTCTATTTATGGTATGGATAGCTGTGAAGTCTTTGGAGATAGGATCGGGAGCATAAGTACTGATCTTCTAGAATATCGTAATCAGCTCTTCTGATACATAAATGATTGACTTCATATTGTTGACGTTGGTGGGGGTGGTATAGATGAGCAGGTGCTAGAGTGGGCTCTCTATTCTGTATCCTCTAACGTTTTCCCCACTTTACTACTTCCTCTGTGTGCCTCTCTGCAACATTCTGCAGCACAAAATAAGCATTCAGTGCTTCTAAGTCTACAGAAGCATAGAAGTTGGGATCCTTCAGGAATTGTGCCCAACCTTCTAGCAGTGGCAGGGCAAAGTGGACTGCGACAGGAGATGGAAGTGGTAGGGCTGGGGGAACATAGTCATTCAGGTCTACTTCTGAGGCGACTTGTTCTTGTTCAGAGGTGGGAGTGCTGGGATAGTGAAGTCTTCTTTGTCATAAAACTCCTCCTTGATGACCTGTGAAATACAACCTTCATGTGTGAACATTAAGCATTGTGAGTGCAAGGCATAAGTATCTGAAGGCAACCCTAAACATAGTGGTGATGCTGAAACACACTGGCTGAAGCATAAGGTGTGGTGAGGAGCAGGGATATCATAGTCATAGCACACTGTTTCTTCAGATATGTGATCATAGTGAAGTAGTCAATAACAGTCTTGTCCTAATGAAATGGCCAAGCTCACTATTTGATAGCAAGACACATTGTTGAGGGATCTTGCTTGACTAGGTTGTGAGAGGCGTGAGTAAGAATAGAGAGATGTGGAGTAGTAAGCATGTACAAAGCATGATGTGGCAGAACAGCCATGAAATGGAAGAGAAGCAGGCACAGCCCTACATGAGGATGTGGCAGCTAATGAAAGACATGAGGCAATCATAAGGTGGTGGCAGAATGGAAGAGTGAAAATGTGAAATGGCCATGCATCAGAATGAAAGTGAACCCATGTTTAGGCATATGGCAGATCATAGATCCAGTGCAAAGATAAGATAAAGATAAGATCTGAGTAAAGAAAAATGATAAGTCCATAAAAGATAAATCCATTGTTACTCAATCATAACAACACCCTTTTTTGGAAAATATCTGGAAGCCTGAATCAAATCTCTGCCATGCCACAGAAATCCTTCAAGTTTATAAGCTTACTCATTCTCTCCTTGAACCCCATACTAGACATAGTGTCTCAATGTGAAGTACCCCCTAGTATTAGTTCATGCCCCACTCCTTGATCTTTTACCATGCACTATTTTCCACTCTTCTCATCACCTTTGTCTTAGCCATCTCCATCACCCTCATTGCAATCTGCAAAGTAACTGTCCTACACTGATCTCTTTCCCTACTTCGCAACTCCTCCCTATCTCAACCTACAGAATAAAACCAGTAAATGCTCTTTGCCTACTATGAAATATCTCAATATGTCATCTTTGACCTTCTCCACCTCATCATCCTCATTATCCTTCCCTCATATATTCTTCCTGTGTTCTCACATTGTGTGACCTACCTTTTTACCAATCACCTCCACTCTCACTCTTTATGCCACCATCATCACAGAGCAGGCCTTGTCCTCACACTAGAAAACCTCCCATTGTATGAGGAAGATTTGGTCACCCATGAACTGGTACTTGCCTTTCATGATCTAGCCAGAGTGGAATGTCTCCATTCCCTCTCTGCATCACCAGATGGCCTCTCAGTGTGTAAAGTACCCTTCCATCTAGCCCTTGCAGACATCCCCAGACATATTTTTAACACCCTTCATTTTCACAGCTTTCACCTTTTTGTCAAACAATTGGATTCTACCCTCCTTTATTCTACTTTTCACCAAATTTACCTATCCATGTCTCATACTGAAAGAGATACTTACATAAATGCCACAAACATTCCTCTCTTCCAATTCCCACCTGCTCACTCCATTTCTCCTCCATCTGCTGCTCTTAACTTCTCTCCTTTTTTGGCCTCTCATTTTTCAAACACTCACACCTCCTCTCCTGACATTGTTCTCTCTGGTACCCCCCTCACAATCCACTTACTTCTATTTCCCACCATCAATGAAGATGTCCAACAGGCCAATCAAGTTCTTTAAATTCAACTCAATCCTGAGGAAGCTGTCATCTTCTCTTCCTCTCAAGTCATCCCTAATATCTTCAACTGTTGACCTGCCCTCACCATCACAGAATGTTTTCATTGCCACCATCTTGGTCACTACCAAGAGAACTGTCCCATTTACTCTTGTCCCATCTGCCACCAGTTTGCCCCTGGACATCATCAGCATAATTGCCTTATCTATTAGTGTGCCTTTTATAGTCAATGGGGCCATACATACTAACTGATTTTGTCCTAAGTGACTTTGCACCACTTGCAATGCAAGAGGGCATGTGGTTGATGACTGTTCATTTGAGCACCTCATCCCTAGCCAGGCCACTGCTAGTTATACTGGAAAAAGAATCTAACTGGCTTATCCTCTCATTTTTGTGACAAGGGTCTGAAGAGCTTGATCTTGAAGCTCAAATATATGAAGGGGGTAATGTTATGATTATTTACCTAGGCAGTACATTTTTTTCTTCTTTCTATTCATCATACTCATCTTCTCTTCTTTGGATTGCAGTTGGACAAGTACAAGCATCATTTGCTAGCATTAGACCCAGTCTCCTTTCTCTATGTTCCACTTATGACATTCACATTCTAACTGTTCTCATTCTGCTCTTCCCTTATAACTGGTAGGATGTGGCAGCTTACTTCCATTCTTGGTATCTAGTCTTATCTTGGACAGCCCTATCTCCTACAAGTTCCACTTTCCATGGAGCTTGCATCATCCTTCCATCACTTTCCATGATATTCTACTTAGCTGTAGAAACACATATATACCATGCTGCATGTACAGTAGTTCCTCACTCTTGTTTTACACAATAACAGCATACTTCCTTATTCTTAAGTCACTCTTCTGGATTCCTTCTCTAGGAAGAATCTTGTTCTTGGTTAAAACCTCTGTTCCTCCACTGTTTCTCTTGTCTATCATTGATAGTCTATTGAGGACACAATGTCTCTTTGTGAGTACCTCCCTCAAGATAACTTGTCTACACTTGACATAGAGAATATGTCTCATATAACACCTAGTGTTTAAAAGTCTGGTTCAGTCCAGTCTTTTGGCAATTTTTGGCACAACCAGGCCATAACTGGTCCTAATAGGCATCCAGAATCAATCAGACTGGACCGAAACCAATAGAAACCAGTCCTAAATGGTCTTGATCAGCTTTTAGGACAGATTTGGACAGGTCTTTTGAAGATCAGTGTAGCATACTTCCGCATCACACTTTCACGTTTGATACTATACATATAGAATGTAGGGAGAACTCATATATTGCCATCCATCCATTGGTCAAGAGATTTGACCAAGATCCGCCCAAGATATGAGCAATGTGCAACAGCATGTCATATTGATCTATGTATATTACATCATTTTGTAGTGAATCCATATCAAACATTCATGATTACTGTTAGTGGAATGTAATATACTACATTAATTGGGCTATCCATCCGCCAAGAAAGCGAAAGATCCGACTGAGATGTGCCTGAGATATAAGCATTTTAAGATCTTAAAGGAGGAAATCTATATATCAAGCCTATATGGATGAAATAAAATCAGGAAAATCAGGGAAAATCAAGGACAATGGGGAAAAGTAGTAGTAGATAGGGGGTGGCTGTATAGACTGATTAGGACCAGTTATAACCAGTTTTTCATTGGTCTTTTGATTTTTGAAAAATCAAAAGATCAAAACCAAGATCAACAAAGACCAAAATCATTTAGGACTGATTTCTGGTCCTAAATGGTCTTTGTCTGGTCCTGTCCTGGTCTTTTTTCAGTCTCTAGGACTAGACCTTCAATCACTAATAACACCTCCATGTGTGATTGGTAGCACTTCTTTCATTCCAAATATCTAGCTTAATCTCAGATTTTATATATGAATCTTGGCTATACTCTTTTTTATGTTGGAATCTATATCTATTGTGCTTTTTAGAATTCACATTAAGGAGTAATTGTAACAGTGGCAACCTCAAGAATGGCTATTGGCTGCATCTAACCCTCTTCAAGCCAAGTGCTTGCATATAATCAGCTACTTTTTGGGACTAACAATCATGAAAGTAGCCTTCCTTGTCTGCTAGAACTGCATGCATGTAATTGGCCATCAATATCTCTACTGTCAATACAGAATAGTAATAAACTTGACCACAGATCTGGGCATCACTCATGTTCCCAGTCTACAAATTGGTTGTGAGTAGGAAGGGGATGAGTCCAGTGCTGCCTAGACAATCCAATTTGAAATTGTGAAGCAAGCAACTCAACCCTGACTTGGAATATCAGGTACTACTACTATAGCTGGTGCTACTGGCACTAGTGTGACAATGGATGCCTTCATTCATGGAGAGATAAGTAGTATAAATAATCTCTTTGACCTACTCTTATGACCATGGCTTGGAGCCTACATTTTCTAGTTGTGACCTGATGATTCTATTGATTTTCTCAATCCATCCTATGCTTTCCACACTTTTCCAGTCATGACCAACACTTCAGGGGCTCTTAAGTCTTCAATTGGTCCTACATGATCAAATTATCATGCACAAACTCACAGCCAGTATGCCATATTCCAAACACCACTGCTTTGGAGTGTTCAATCACAATGGGGACACTCAGGATGAAGTGCTCCAAAAAAATGATCTTTCTAATGCTGACAAAGATAATTTCAATCATGTATTCAATCTCTTTGCACTGAAAATCCTTACAAAGATTGGATGGAACTCACCTAAATTTAGCAAGTATGCAAAGAAGTGCCTTGGTTAGGCCTGTGCAGAAAATCTCTATGGTTTTTATTTTCTAGATGGGTGGCAACTCAAATTAACATTTGACTACTCAAAATTTTAGAAACCCCATGGGGCAAAGATATTTGCAATTTGGTAAGCCAGTTTATTTTCAATGAGCTTGTATTCTACTGAATCCATTTTGTAGTTTAAGACATAGCTATAAACTTTTTATAGCAAGATCATGCAGACAACTGACCATCAAGTGAAACAGTTTTACCTATCTAAAGTTGTTGACTCTCATAGTATACTCACATTCCAGGAGAGAAGTTTTAAAGTCATGCACCACTGTGAAGAAATACTCAATCCAAACTAGTGGAAAGTATATTTTCTACACTACCATGACATACAAAATGAATGTAAGTTTCACATACATATTTATATTCTACTGGTGCAAGTTCATCTTAATTCAAGAGATTTAGTTTCTTTGCAAATCTGATATTCTATGACTTCCATATTGATTTTTGGTACAACAGTTCAAGTTCACCCATGAGCTGCCCAAGACAAGATCACATTGTGAAATACAACTCCACTTGACATGTTTGTTATGTACCTCCACTTGTACCATATATATTAAGCAGGCTTCACACATTGTCATTGAAATACATTACACAGCTTATGTACATATGGCCTCTATTGTGCAACAGGTGTTGTTAATGCTAAGTGTGGTAACTAGTCTTCAGATAGTCAAGTCAAGGAGCCAAGCAATGATGATGGTAACTAGGAGAAAGTACAATATCTCACTATCCAGTATGGGCAACTGGACTTATGGATGAAGCTAGAAACTACACTTATATTGTATAGAACTAGATGGAGAATATCTAAGTACATGGTGCATTTTGATGGGAGAAGCTGTGGACCCAGTTGAACTCTTGGTGGATTGGACAGAAAGGGGTTGCGAAGAAACCTTGACTGCAAGTGTGGACAAAGCTATGCCAGGGGTAGCAGTGTGCATCTGGATGAAGAAGTCTCTGTTGATGTAATGAATGGGGGTGGTTGTGGGGGTGGTACTAGAAGTGGGGAAGACAACTTTTTCCTGGGGCAGTTGGACTGGGTTGGAACCAGGATGTTCAGTAACTCTGCTATTGCCTTCCACTTGATCTTCTGTCATTGTGAATCAATCATCACTGTCAGAGATGGTAGATGATGAGGATGGTCCATTTGGAATTGCAAAGCTGTTGTGTTCCTGGACAGTGTTGAACCATCATCGCTGCTCTGTGGTGAGGGTGTGGAGAACCAGGTGGAGGATGGATTGGAGGATATCTGGTGGGATGACAATGAGATGGCAGCCAAAGTCATGAGAGTAGAAGAGGTCCAGGATGAGGTGTTGAACCTGGAGGACAGTGACTGAGTATGCAAGGGCAGAGAATGGCCTGGGCATGTATGAGAGGGTGGATACAGGGCAAAGACATAGGAACACATGGTAGAATTGGATGAGGGTGGGGAGAACATGGTGGACATTGAATACCCTGTTGTATGTTCTATATGAAGTAGAACTGCAGGGTTCTCTAAGACATTGGCAAAAAGAAAGTGATGTTGGAGAGGGTAAGGCACTGGTGAAGAGGAAAGGGAGCCAGTTTGAAGTGGGAGCAGTTGGGACAGCCATTCAGAATGGGTTCTGCTTATCTATCATTCTCCATTTCCCCAGGCTTCATCTTCATAGCCATTTGGACCTCCATCACCCCATCCATGTTGGTTTTGCAATGTGAGGATGCCAACTCAGGCATGGTGGTTGTCTAATTGGAAGGAGAAGATGATTGGGAAATTATTTTAGATGACTTTGGAAATCATATAGATAAAAATGGCAATCCAAAAGACTGTGACAAGAAAGGCAAAAATGGAAAGGATATAGAAAATGGAGAGAAAGGTGCTTATGGTGGTGGTTGAATCAGATGGAGTTAGGAGTTGGAAAGTTCCTGGGATTGCACAGTTTGTAGGCTTGTAACAGGTGCCAAGCATGCAATAGATGGAATTTGTGTTTCCAGGTATGTAAGGTATTGATAGTGCTCCTTTGATCTGTGATGTGATAGAATTTTTTCTACTTTGTATTCTTCCTCTCCATTAATGAGATCACTAGTGGGATTGGTATAGTTTGGGCTGTGTTCAGGTGTTTCTTGGTAAGAAGAGAGGAGAGAAGCATGGAAAATGTCATGGATCTTCCAGATAGAGGGAAGTTGGAGGTGATATGCCTAGGAGATGATGATATGCAAGATCTCAAAGGATCCTTTCTATTTAGAAGCAAGTTTCCAAGATGGGTAATTAAGTTTGAGATTTTTTGACTCAAGCCATATCTTATCTCTGATCTTCCAAGGATGGAATTTGGAATTTATCTGCTCTTTTATAAGAGGAATGGGGAGAAGGGAGGAACCTTGGTTCATTGTGGCAAGGGCATCCACAACTAGAGGGTCTGAAGGGGTGAAGAAGGAGATCTTTTCAGCCAAGGTGACATCAAGCTGATAAACAAAGACTTCCAGAGGAAGCATGATGGTGTTCTGGTTGTTTTCAGAGGTGTTCACCTCATCCTGTTAAGAGAGAGCATTAGTAGGGGAAAGTTGGGAGCCCAGATGGTTATTTCAAAAGATGTCAAAGTCCTGCATAAACATGAGCCAGTGGGCCTGTCAACAAGAGAGCTTCTGGGGGTGTTTAAAGTATATAGATTCCAGTGGTCAGTAATGATGGAAAGTGGATGGTGGGTGCCAGTGAGATATTGGCACCATTTCTCTAGAGCACAGATTACAGCAAGCAGTTCTCAATCATAGATGTTGTAATTGCATTCTGCTGGAGAGAAGGTTTGGGAATGATAGGCACAAGGATGAAGGTCACCATTGATGTCCTTTTGCATGAGGATCCCTTCAGTCACAGTGAGAGAAGTATCCATCATAATGAAGAAGGGGGTAGAAACATCGGAAAAGCAGAGAACTGGCTGTTACAGAAATTGATCCTTTAAGTGTCAGAAGAAATCCTGTTGGTCCAGAAACCATTGCCAAGATGTATTCTTCTTAGTAAGAGAGAGGAGGGGTTGGACAATAGAGGAGAAGTTTGGGATGAACTTCCGATAGAAGTTAAAAAATCCAACAAAGGATCAGACTACTTTGACTGAGATGGGGGGTTGCCAATTGTTGATAGCAGTGAGCTTAACAGGGTCCATCTTTACCTCACCTTCTTTGATGATCATCCCCAAATATTTGACCTCTGGAACATTGCTCATGTTCATGGAGTTGTTGGAGAACATGCTGGACTCATTCTTTGTGAAGAATAGGGTCAGGAAAATGAATCATCAGATTATCCATGTAGATAATGAGCCATCCTTCAGCTAACATATCACCAAAGGTGTAATCTATGAAGGCCTGGAAGGTTGGTGGAGAGTTACAGAGACCAAAGAACATTACCATTGGTTTGAACAGTCCAACTGGAAAGATGAATGCGGCCTTCCATTGATCCTTAGGTTTGATCCAGATATTATTGTGTCCCCATCAGATGTTGAGTTTCATAAAGATCTTGGAGATGAGGGGAAGGAGATAGGTGTTCTTTATGGTATTGGAGTTGAGGTAACAATAGTCTTGGCAGGGTCATAAGGCACCATCCTTTTTTGGTACAAAGAAGAAGGGGGAGGCTTAAGGGGATTTAAAAGGGGAATTCTTTCCTTCTTGGAGGTTTTCCTCAATAAACTTTTTACATGCTTCCATTTTAGCAGGATTAAGTGAATAGAGCTTGGCATGTTTTGGAATGAAGAAATTAGCAAGATCTATACTGTGATCAAAAGATTGTTCTGAAGGTAGCTTACCATCCTCTTTCTTTTTGAAGATGTCTTTGAAGTGGAGGTATTGTGAAGAAAGCAAAGCTTTATTCTTCTTTTCAGCTTGGGCAAGTGTGGTGGACAGGATAGTCTTGTTAATAAAATATGCTTTGGCGGCAGTATGATCCAGTCATTTCTTCAGAAGACAAGCCAGTCAAGTTTCTGGGTCTGTGTAAGGTAGCAAATCAAGTATCATTGTGCAATGGCTTAGTTAGAGTCATGGTGGGTACAATAGGGAAGGTCTAGGATAGAAATCTGTCCAGTAGTCCAATCAATGGTGGGGTTGGTCTCATGCAGCCAAGGTAAGCCAAGGATTGAGCTTTCCTTGCTGCAGTGGATGACCAGGAAGTCGTGGACCTGTTCAGTTTCTCCAATGTGAAGTGTTAGGGAGACTTTATGATGGATAAGACCATGTTGGTTGGAAGTTCCATTGACATTGCTGGCTTTCAGAGGGTTATTGAGTCATTTCTTTGGTCTATGCATTTGTTCAACTAAATCTCTATCCACAAAACATCCAGTTGCTCCACTGTCAATGAGAGCAGTTATGTTGGTGATTTGTCCAGTAGATCCTGTGTAGATAGAGATGGAGATTTGGATTGACTGAGACTTTCTACTAGATACAAATACAGGAGCTATAGTTTGAGAGAAGCAAGACATCAAAGCTTTTTCTCTATCTAAAAACCTGAGGGTGGATTAATATTGACAGTGTTGATAGATGAGAACTCGACTTTTTCTCCTCCTGCTTCCTGTTACAGTCATATGCTCGGGATATACACTTTCTTCTTCTGTTCCTCTTGTACCGCTTACATCATCCTAATCGTTCTCCCTTCTGACCTTCCTTTACTACCGGTAGGATGCGGTTTCCTTGATCTATTCTTAGTACTTCTTGACACGTAGCTACGGACAGCCTTTCTCCTACAAGCACTGCATGTTATAGGCTTGCGTCACCCTTCTTCCACATTCCATACAATTCCTGCTTATCTAATAGCCACTACAGAATCCTTATATACCAAGCTGCATGTACAGTAGTCTTCATTCTTGATCTACACAATCACAGTGTATTGTCTACGTCTTGAATCATCCCTCCGGAACTTGTCTAAGTTCTCACCACCTTTGAGCCTATCAAGGACGTTGAGTCTCTTCGTGAGCACCTCCCTTGAGACAGCTAGTTAGCAACTCGATGTAGAAGTACGTCTTGCGTAACACTTCCTTTCCTTTATCAAAACATATTTCCAAGCATTGGAGAACCTTTTCATCACCAACTCCAAGCTTATTCAAGTATTCTTGCACTGGAGTAGCTGGAGCAGTCTGCACAGAGCACACCTTAGGGGTTGAGGGTCCTGCCAGATGATAGGAGGGTTTTCCTTGGGGGTGGTTGCTAGAAGAACAGGGATGATTAGATGTACAACATCCAACTTTGTGGCAGATGAAACACTTATTATTGCATAAGTGTTCAGCATGTTTGGTGGAGGAGAGTCGGATGGCATTGATATCCATGGCATTTGGGTTGTGGTGGTGGAAGTGAGAGGAAGAGTAACCAGTGGAAGGGAAATAGAAGGATCTGGAACAGAGTTATCAAAGGCGAGAGGCAGCGTCATGGAACTAAGATGCCTTATTAAGCCAGGCTTTGGCAGTGGTAGGTTCATCAGGAAGGGTTGTCATCTTGAAGGCAAGTGAGGCATTGATGGCACACTTGAGAAGGTCCTTAAGGATTGCCTGATCCATTACTTCTGATTTGGAGCTTTCTAATTCAAAGGTGGATTTAAATTTGTGGAAATCTTTGTAGAACAGTTTTCCATCCATCTGCATGTTGGTGAGGGCAATCCAGGCCCTGCTGCTAGTATCTGTGGAAACAAACACCTGTTTGAAATCCTCTGTTAACTTATCAAATGTTTTGTCCACTTTGAGGACAGTTTCATTGGCTACTTTCATTAGCCATGCTTTTGAGAAGGAGAGCCCATGACCCTTGCTCATTTTATTAAGGAAGGTGAGCACTTTTGCCTCATTAGAGTACTTTGCTGCATTTATAGAGAAATATGTGTGCATAGTGAAAGCCATCAATTAGCATCCTCTCCTTTATCAGAGAAGTCATCTAGCAGACCAGCTTTAAGTTCTTCTCCATTGCTAGACATATCAGGATTGTCCAGTTCTATATCAGAATCTGGATTTGGATTTGGATCAGGTGAAGGATCTGGGGCAGGAAGATAATAAGGTGGAGAAAATAGTGGTGATTTGGGGCATTCCAAAGGAGGAGAGGAAACCTGGATGGGCTCAGGGAAAGGAGTGTGTGCAGAGAAGTGGAAAGTGGAAGTCTGAGTTAGTGGTGCAAAGGGGGAGGCAGGTGTATGCAAGAAGCCTGGTATGCACCTTCTTCCTCCCTCCATAGTTGAAGTACTTTTTGCAGAAGAATGTACTGTAATGGATGCTGCAGCAGCTCAGAAGCAAAAGATCTGGGTAGAGTGGAGTCAGGGTGTGTTGAGTTGTGCTTAGTTTCAGAGTCAGAACTAATAAGGAGGGATGAGAGGTTGATCCTTCACATGATGACATATTGAGCTTGTCCTACTGTCGAGTGACAAGGATGGAAGAAGATTTAGTTCTTTTGTTAACACTAAATACGGTAACTAGTCTTTGGATAGTTAAGTCAAGGAGCCAAGCAACAATGATGGCAACTAGGAGAAAGTGGAATGTCTTGCTGTCCAGTATGGGCAACTGGACTCACAGATGAAGCTAGAAACTACACTTGTATTGTATAGAACTAGATGAAGAATATCTAAGTACATGGTGCATTTTATATACTGAGTGGTACAGAATATGGAATGGTGAAGGAAGGCCATTGGAGGAGGAAGAGCATCCAGGGATCAAGGAAGAGCAAAGCAGATCAGGAAGATAAAGTACATACATAGATAGAAGGTGGAATGAAGCAGAACAGATCCAGATCCAGATCATGATTCAAGGGGAACAAGATCAAAGATCAAAAAAAAAAATAGTGGTGTCCTCACTATAGTTGCTCCAGTCCTTTACATCCACAGCTACCCAATCCTATTCTCTAGTACAGTCCTCATATGCCATGAAATCTAGATCCAATTGGATGTTGTCTGTGACCATAATATATGTAGTGCAGACAGCATAGTGGCAAAACATCTGTTTCTTCAAAACCTACAATTGTTTGCAACAAGCAATCCTAAACTTACCCAAATGAAACCATCCAGTAGAGATTCTTGCAGCTACTTATTGTTTTTCATCAGCAGAAACTGTAAGTAGCTGTGTCCACAAACCATGCCATTACAACTATAATAGTATGTTGCTTAAACAGTGCAAGCTTGATCCAGTTGCCAACATAAATGGTTTTACTTGCCTTCTGCAAAGGAGTTGCAAGTAGCTTTTCCATGCAAGATCCAGCCACAAAACAACTCAGAGGCTTTTTCTTTCAGTGGTGGACTTGAACTTGAGCACTCAGAATTCATCATAATTTATGGCAATGAAGTCACCAGCTATTGGATGCTGGATGTTACCTAAAGTATTTAGCTTGTAGGATTGCTAGCCTTATGATTTTGTAGTCAAATTGTAGATATGGTTATGAATTTGGTGTTATGCAAGACATACTCCTATGTCAAATTGCTAACTTGCTGTCTTAAGGAAGGTACTCACAAAGAGACACTATGTTCTTGATAGGTACAAAAGGCAAGAACTTAGGGACAAGTTCCAGAGAGGTAATTCAAGATGTAGAAAGTACACTGTGATTGCATAGATCAAGAATGAGTGCTAATGACACAAGCCCATGATGAGTGGAGCTTGTAGAAGAAGGCTGTCCATAACCTGGAAACAAAGATAGCAAGAATAGATTATCTCCTACTAGCAGGATGAGAAGAGCAGAAGGGAAATGGTTAGAAGTTAAGAGGATAGAAGAGAAAGAAGAAGGGTCCTAATGCCAGTAAATATTGGTTGTAATCCATGTGATGAAGACCAAAGAAAAGGAGATGAGAGATATAGATGGAAAGAAGAAAAAAGATACTGCCCAAGTATAGAATCATAACATCTGCTACTATAAACATTTTGTGGGAGTTGTCTGAGCTTCCTCACCTTGCTCAATATCTTCCCATCATGACATTTTCCCCTATGAGATATACTTGCTTCATTTATCTTCTTTCCCCTGAAAGAGTCTATTATAATGCTCACTATAAATTTATACATCCATGACCAGCATCCTAGGGTTTCCACTCCAATCATGACATCAAATGCCATTGCCTATCCACTATTCAATGGGCTCAAACCCAAGTTGTAGGAAGGTTTTACTCACAAAATACTAACATGAATATATTGACAATCACCAATGGCAACTTATAAGAGACATTCACAATCATTGCATCTTTTCTCAAACACAATTGAAGAGGCCTCATCCAATGGTTCACTCTGTGGTTCTTTCTGGCAAAGCCTGTTTTTCAGAACAACAGCTGGATATGGTCAGATGAGACCAAAATCAATAGGATTGGATCAGATGGGCAAGAATATGTGTGGAAAAAGAAAGGGGAAGGGCTGATTGCTAGAGAGATCCAAGGTACAGTCAAGTTTGGAGAAGATTCACTCATGGTATGGAGCTGCATAGGGTGGAATGGAGTGGGGGTTTTGAGTGAGGTGAAGGAGAGAATGGATGCTGAACAGTATGTGGCCATTTTGGAGCAGGGATTGCTGCAAAGCATAGAGGAATCTGGAATTCCAGAAGGTGATATTATCTTTCAACAAGATAATGATTCCAAGCATACCTCTAGAAGAGCCCAAACTTGGTTTGAAGAGCAAGATATCAAGCTTCTGGACTGGCATGCACAGTCTCCAGACCTCAACCTCATTGAACATACTTGGAATCACCTCAAAAGAGGCCTCTCAGCCTATGAGACTGCTTCTACAGGAGTTCATCAACTGTGGGAAAGGATAGTGGAGAAGATTAGTGAGGAACAGTGTCAAAAATGGATAGAAAGCATGCCCAGAAGGATTGAAGCAGTTATTAAGGCCAAAGGAGCTCATACCAAGTACTAGATATCTAGATTTTTATAAAGTCAAAAAACTATTTATATGAGTTGTCATTTTGAAATGGCTGCCATTTCATCAAATCTTATCCAAATCCCTTGATCCTTCCACCAATAGAAAGCCAATGGTATGTACTTCATTTCATCTACTCATATAGTAGGATGAGGATTAGGGGTTATCAGGGAATATTGCTGTTAGTGAAAAATGTCCAAACATATGGATAGTTTTTTGAGCCACTGTATATATTCACTCTTATCCTTGCTTCTGCCCTCTTCATCTTTTATACCCTCATTTTGTAAAAGAAACCATCACCTATTGTATTCTTGTAAACCTGGTTGAAGCACCAGGGCGCTATGAATTCACCATCCTTTGGCACCAAGAAGTTGCCAACATAGAGAATCCTGCCTACAATTCCAATGGAGATAACCAGGACAACAACAACAATGGTTTGTATGTTCCCCTTAGAAATCCAAGTCATAATGAATGGGCACCATGGGCTAATACCAGCTGGACTGCTTCACCTTCACCAGTTGATTCAGTTTCTGCCTATGCTCTCCAAGAACACTCCATTATGCCAGTGACCTTTCCTGATGGAAATAACCCTATCATGGAATCCTCAGTTCCCCAAGTAATTTATTTCAGACCACTACAACTTGTCCCTTTGAATGTAGCTGTTGAAAAAGATGTTGGCCCTTCCATAAGCCAGGCTTAGGTGATCAGGATGTTCATGTAGTGTTATGGTTGACTAACAACAGACTTATCTTTTATGGACTTATCATTTTTCTTTGCTGAAATCTTATTGTTATCTTATCTTCACACCAGATCTACAATCCACCTTATGCCTAAACATGAGTTCTCCTATCCACCTCATGTATGGCCATTTCACTTACTTCACATGTTCACACTTCCATTCTGCCACTGCCTTATCATGCATTTATTTCATTAGCTGCCACATTCTCATATAGGGCTGTGCCC
>JBBPMW010000117.1:0-28879 GCA_038090535.1 Tylopilus alboater | reverse complement strand
GACAGCGAGCTGAGAGTGTGTCGACAGGTTCCAAAGCGTGACAGTACAGTTCGTAGAACACGCGATGAAAGTCGCGTGCTTTGGTAGGGCAACGCGCGAGTAATCACTGATATCGGAGAGTGTCCATTCCCAGACTGTCGACGCGGTAGATGCGTCGAGTTCCTTGATTTTACCATCGGATACGACAAAGAGGTGGTTGTCGAACCAGAAGAGACAAGTGTTGTACCACAGGGTTACTGTTACAGGGATGTCGACAAGCAAGCGTCCATCGATGCTGTCCCAGACTCGAACGTGATCAGAATTCGAAGTGGCTGTCGCGATTCGATCTCCTTGCAGCGAGTATTTCGCTACGACCACCTCTCCCTTGTGGTTGAGTGTTTGTACTTGTTTGCGATTCGCGACATCAAAGACGGTGGCTGTGTTGTTCTCTGATGCACAGACGAGTCGAGTCGAGTCGGGCGAGAAATCGACTCCGTAGATGTCCGAGAGGGTATCCTCGTTGTGCTTCCAGACTTGTTCGTATGTCGTCGCGTCCCATAAGAAAACGTAGCCCTGGCCTGTCCCTGCTACAATCCACTTTCCGTCCTTGGACACAGCGAGACACTGGAGATACTCCGCTTCCATTCTTGCCACTTGTTTGGTGTCTTGCAATCGCCACACTCGAACCCCCTCCCAGTGGCCGCTCACCAGATACTCGCCATCCGCAGAGAATGTCACTGCCCTTAACTGGCCACCAGCGTTGATTTCGATGGATGGGGAACGCTCTTGTCCAACCGTCAGCATTAACGCAGCTCCATCTCATCACTACGCACCGGTCATCGTCGATGGTGGAGTCATCAAGGTAGCAGGGCAAGGGTGGGAGAAAAGCTATGGTCCGTATGCCTTCTTCCCATTATATCCACTTCCTCACTGATATAGACTAATGCACAGGCCTGTATTACCGCGTGTTTTCGGCCTTTGTTCACCTGGGCCGTGTTTCCTCCGAGGGATCGTACCACGTCACGAAAACCTGCATTCAAACAATCCCAGGTTGTCGTTCGTTACATGGTATGGTGCATTTTGTCGTCTATCGGTGTCAGATATATTCTCGATCCGCGTTAAGCCCCACTGCCTTCCTCTTGACGCTGACGCCCTTGCGGTGGCGTTCCATATAGGTATGCTGTCTCATGGCGGATCCAATTAGGTTATGTAAGTCCTCTGCGCCTGTGCCCACCCCGTATACGTGTCAGGAACAGCTAAAACGATGCTCGCACTGCCGGTGGCGCTCGAGCTGGGGGTCAAGGTCCTGTTTTTCCCGATGGTGGGGTCCAAGGTGTGCAAACCGATGTTCAAACAGAGGCGTTTCAGAGAGATATCGGTGCGTGTCTGTGGCCGCCAACACATTCCACATGATCATGTTATTCACTTTTTTTCCAGGCACCGGGATACAAAGAAACAAGTGTAAGAAGGCGAGGCCACAGAACTGACGCCCACCGAATCCGAAAACCCACCGAGTGGGCATGACAAGACGATATCTCACGTCATCATCGGTCTTAAGCCACCGAACGGCTTCAAGGCATCCTCAGGGGAAAAGTCGACGTTGGACGTTGTCATCTATCTCGAGACGTTGGGAACCGGTGGGATCTTTCGTGTATCTTACCACGCATCCTGATCGTCGATCACACATAGCGAATTGGCCAGTCAGTGCCTACGTGTCGTTTTACGATCTCAATCCGAGACCTGCGTCTCTACCAAATGGAGATATGCACGACCGAAAGTAGTCCAAGACCTCAAGACCTCACTTTAGGGAGGGTCTGGACTTTGCGAATGCTCGCCTAAACTTGGATCAGGCGTTTTGGAGGAGCGGATCGATGCGGTTTGTTATCATGATTTCATTACGTCACGACTCGCATGCTTAATGAATCGGTCAGTATGCCCTTCGATTATACAAGATGGCCGGAATGAGCTAGCGGTCGAGGGTTTCGGGGACATGAGCGAGCTGTTCTTGGATGCTAAAACCTTGGCGAGTCTCATCGGCATTGACGGCGAATTTGATGGCGGCCGGATGTCGCAGTGCTTGTTCGTTGGGTGCGTGATGGATTGAATCCAGCGTCCAAGTCTCGTGATAGACCATATGCACATAAACGTCATGATGTGACGTTCAGCTAGCTTTTTGTTCTTTTTGAACCTTCGAGGTGGCTCCACGCCATCACTTTCTCTGTTGCTTATCGCACAGCCTCACACAAGGCTTGGTTTGTCACACCATTGGATGACTAGGCTTTGGATCCAACTTGTCTTCGGATTCGAGGCACTCGACAAATCTAAATCTTTTTTATCACCGAACGACGTTCATTCCCGGTTCGTCCACCAGATAACTATACAAAGAGCTGTTTCATTGGCGCCCCTCTCACTGTCGCCTATTCTATTCTGACAGATACGAGGTTGCGCACCCTGTTTTGGGTTGCAGAGTGTTACGTCGGGATGAGCGTCACCGGTCACCGGTGGCTTGCGTAGGCTGCCGGTGTCGCTTGGTCAATGCGCGCAGGTCCGAGGAGAAAGGGACGGTGAGCATGAAGGAGATAAATCTCGTCTTGTCTCAAAGCAACAGGACACGGAAACGAAACGTACCACTTCTTGCTCCCACTATGACACTCCCTTCGTCGTTGATACCTTCTTGCCACATCGCCGTTGGAGAGGGTCAGGTTGACGGGAGACTGCCCCGGACGAGGCGAAAGAACTCGGAACGAAGGACTGACTTAGTCTGACTACCGCACAGGCGACGACTTGCTACGGTATGGATGACAGCCACTGCTCCGCCATGACCCCCTGCCACTGCTGAGGGGGACTCCATCCTAGCACCTACCCGGCACACCGCGGTCGTCTGTATTGCGAAATCCGATCCAAAACGGCTTCGGGTTATGCCGAGCGGGAAAGTGAGAAAGAGACAGGCGCTTCGGGGCCATGTAAATCCATTCGATCTTGGAAATGGGAGATTGACACGTGCGTGTAGACATTTCGTCGAGGAAGCGAACCCCTACGTACCCATCACCGCGCGCGAAGAAAAAGACCCAAGCAGTGGTAGCGGGATTTCGCATGCCCCTCTAGTTCATGCCTTCGGTATGCCATTTGCCCTTGCCTGCTAAACCGTGGTACATATGGATGCTAAACGTCGGGATACGAACACGTACGAAGTTGCAGGGCTTGCCGCTGGCCAGCGCCGATCCTACCCTGCCTCACGAGACAGAACGACTGGCGGCATCGCAAAACGACTAGGACGGGGTCAGCGACTGCCGCGATAAGCATCACTGATGCTTTCAAAATCACAGCGGCAGATGCAGAGGTTATCGCAACACCATAATCCCTATTGCCGGTCGAACCCATGTTGGAGTGGGTGTAGGTAAGTGGCCCAAAGCCGCGATCCTACATGCATGCCGAGCGTCGCATCTACGAACTATGGCCCCCAGTTCTCGTGCGACTTTTGATTCGTACGGCTCTGCCAGCGATTGGATCCACCTTGGCCAAGTCCACAAACTTGAACGTGGCGTCGAGGACGATGTCGGACCTACGTAGGTGCACCCGACATGTTCGGGGCGTCTGCCTACTTCCGACCGCTGCGCATGCGCCACTTCAAGTCGACGTGGCCGTGCATCTGATCCTCGAGCTACGCTGACTTTCTAGGCGCAGCGTTCACGAATTGAATAATTCCGGCGCCGGCGGCGCCATCTGATGCTGTCATTTTGACTGTCTGGGCCGCTGCGACGTTTTCGACCACAGTTCGATGACGATGACGCAGTATCCAACTAGGACGCCTTGCCGCTCGTCGACGTCGTCCTCCCAGCTTCCGATCTCTAAGCTTCCAAGCTGTACGAAGACAAAGGTATCCTATTCACGACGAAAGAAAAGAGCGCGCGCGGACGCTGGGCACGATGACCAGGACACAAACATAACCCATCTCCCGCACCCAAACCATGACTTGGACACTGCACGTACGTCGCGCACCGCACACAAAGAATCAGAAGAAAAAACGAAACAACAAAGAAAAGAAAAGAAGAAAAAATCCATAGCTAAAACATCCACCCCCGGCTACCGCTCGATCCCCATCTTCAAAAACGCGCCCACCACCTCGACCTCGTCGTACCGCCCGGATTCTCCCCCGTCTTCTTTGCATGAACGTACTGCAGCGTGTTCCGAAAGTGGCGCTGGATCATGTCGGGCGAGGCGACGCCCTCGATGCGCTGCGATGGATGGAGGTACGAGGACGAGGACGCGGGCAAGGTGATGGTGTCGATGGAGGTGATCAGTTCGACGAGGGAGACGATGAATTTCGGGGCCACCTGTGCGCAGGGGTCAGAGCGTGCGACGCGAGCGAACGAGTATGGTAGAGAGACGCACGGCGGGTGCCCCACGATCAAAGTAATATAGATATTGATCGAGCGTGTCACAATATATCTGAACCGTGACGATCTCCTCCGTCGCCGAATGCGCGATGCGGAGCGACTTTTGCAAACATTCGAGGACGCGTTTGCTATCCTGGTGTGGGTACTTGGCCAAAAAAAACGTCGGGTGTCAATACGGCAGAACGTCGGGGAGCGCGCGCGGACTCACAGCCTTGACACCCTCGCCGTCACCTTCGTCCTTGCCCTCCTTGCCCTCCACACCGCGCTCCTCCTCCTCCGTCTCTCCCTCCTCCACTGTCGCCTCCTGCCACCACAAATGGCTCGCCGCATGCACTGCCATCACCTGATGGGGCTTCTTCAACAACCTGGCCCCATGCAACGCCACCTTGGTGATGAACGTATCGTACCCGTCCACCTCGAACACCCTTACCCCATGCAGCGTCCCAATGATGAGCGTGATCGCCGCCAGCTGCGCGCGGCTCTCCGAGATCGAGTCCTCGTACACCGAAAAGGCCTGTACGTAGAAATCGTATGCGAGGTCCGAGAAGCCCGTGCCGCACTCGGACGCGATTTGCGCGGCGCGGAGGAAGAGGCGGAGCGCGAGCGCGGGTGCGTCGACTTGGGTCGCAAGGATGGAGGTGCATTCGCGCATGAATTTGAGGATCGTGGTCACTTTCGATTGTCAGTCGTCTTCCTGCGTCGCCAGGCGGCGGGCGTCAGTAAGTGCATCGCGACGCGTGCAGAGATCAAGCGTCGTTTTCTTACCAGATGTTCGCGGTTCTTGTACCGCCGACAGAGCTTGATGCTCGAAGTGATGAGCGCGGGGAAGGTATAGCGCATCCGTTCACCCCCGGCCTCAAAGTGCCTCCGCGCAGTTTGCAGCAACTGTCCATTTCCCGGGTGCGTCAGTCTGAGTCCACCACACCTATCATCCACGAAACGCACCTCAAACTGCACGGCCAACGACTCGGCACGGAACAAGTGCACCATCCGCGCTAACCACCCCTGCTCCTCGGCCAGATCCTCCTTCTCCACTGCGTATGGACCCTGTCTCCGTATCTCTTTCACGTCCTTGGCCCCCGAACCGCCCGCGGTGTCCGTCTGATCTTTGATCAGCACGTGACACAGGTCCAAAACCCCGTCCACGTCCCCGGGCGTCTCGATCACAGTTTCATTCTTGAGCACGCTCGGGACGACGCTGTGCGCAATCGAGCGCCGTGTAGAGAAGAGTTGCTGGGCGAGGAGGGGGACGTAACGGGGAATGGCGAGCAACGCGGGGACGGATTGGTACGAGTTGATGGGGGCCACGAGCAGTGATGCGAGATTGGCAGCGATTTGTGGGGCGTGTAGATCTGGGCTATGACACAACGCGTATGAGCGATTCGCACGAGGCGTGTATGCAGAAAACGCACCTATCGGCACATTCTTTACATAATTTTGCTGTTCACGAAACCGGAGATCTGGTCGACGTAATCGAGTCTGTCTGGGTAACAGCTGAGCGAAAGGTTAGTGAGCGAGACCAAGAGCATTGAGGATGTTCGATGACAGCGAGCTTCCAGTGTGTCGACGGGTTCGAAAGCGTGACATTACGCTTTGCAGAACACGTGATGAAACTCCTGTGCTTTGGTAGGGCAATGCACGAGTAGTCTCTGGTATCGCAGACTGGCCATCCCGAGACCGTCGACGCGGTAGACGGGTCGAGTTCCTTGATTTTACCATTGGATGCGACAAAGAGGTGGTTTTTGAACCAGAGGGGACCATGGTTGTACCTCGTTACTGTTACTTGGACGTTGGCGAGCAAGCGGCCATCGTTGCTGTCCCAGACTCGAACATGGTTGGCGGTGGCTGTCGCGATTCGATGTCCTCCCGGCGAGTATTTCGCTGCGACCACCGAGCCCTTGCTGCGGAGTGTTTGTACTTGTTTGCGATTCACAATATCAAAGATGGCGGCTGTTTTGTTCACCGATGCGGCAGAGACGAGCCGAGTCGAGTCGGGAGAGAAATCGACGCCGTAGATGCAGTAGGGATCCTTGTTGTGCTCACAGATTGGCACAACGTTGCCCCCCCCAATGTCCCCGCCGCGATCCACTTTCCATCCTTGGACACTGCGAGGCGCATGACATTCTGCGCCCCCATTACTACTGCCACTTGCTTGGCGTCTTAGCATAAGTGCAGCTCCATCTCACCACTACGCACCGGTCATTGTCGACGGCGGAGAGGGTGGGAGAAGAGCTGTGGTCCGTATGCCGCATAGGCGCTATATCACCTCGTGTTTTCGGCCTTTGTTCACCGAGCCGTGTTTCCTCTGAGGAATCGTTCTTCCAGTGTCCATCAGCGTACCGCGTCACGAAAACTTGCCTTGAAACAATTACAAGTCTTGAACGGTACGGTGCACTTCGTCGTCTGTCAGTATCATACACCAGATATATATTCTCGATCCGCGTTAACGCCCGCCACACACACCACTCTTCCTCCCCTTGCTCATCCCGTGTCTCATCCCATTCACACATCAAAATCTCCATCAAGTCATCGCGGATTCATGATCTGCAAGTCTCACCGCCCTCTTGATGCTGACGTCCGTGAGGTGTCGCTCGCTATATAGGCATGCGGTCTCCTCGTAGATCCAATCAGGTCACTTAAGTCCTCTGCGCCCATGCAGACAGGTAAAATGACTCCGCTCGCACTGCCGAGGTCGCTCGAGCTGTGGGTCAAGGTCCCGTTTTGCCTGATAGTGCGGTCCGAGGTGCGCAGACACGCCTCTTTGGGTGCCTCTTCGTGAAGACAGATGGCGACAACTGCGAACAGATCGCCAAAGTCCAACCTTGCTTGGACGTAGAGAGGCTCAAACTTGGACCAGACATTTTGGAATAAATGGCGGAAGGAGCAGTTTGATGCAGACTAAACAACGTGCTATCAGATCTCTCAGGCTGTCTCGGTTGTCAGTCAAGATGGTTGGGTTGTGTGGTTCATTACCGTTGAGGGCATTTCATCATCTTAGAACCCGCCCAGGCTTGTATTGTTTTTGCTATGAAGGTTTTTTATGTTGTATGTCTGGCGTAGCCCGGGTCATGGTGCACGAGGATTCAGAATGCCAGCGCTCAAGTTAGTCGCACTCTCCTTATCCTCTCATGGAGCGTTCTCGCAAGATTTTCCTCAAAATTGCATCCGTCGCAAACAAAGTCATCACCAGTGCCAACGAGTATGCCGATCGCAAGGATAGGTGTGGTGTTCGGCGCTCTCATTTCCAACTCGAGGCCGAGATGCAAAGAATTTCCTTCGCATGCGAGTGTATCGCGAGCATTCTTGGCAAATCAGCTCTTCCAGATGGGCCTGCATTCTACGTCAGGTTACAAGATTGGCTTGACACCGATGAGCCACAACAGTGCCTAGACGCGCTGATTCAGATGGAGAGGTTGTTCAGTCCAGTGAAGGAAGCATCTTCAGGAGTATCCCGGATCTTTCGAAGAGGGGCGGAAACAGCACACACCGGGGATAAGATCAAGGAGGCAGCCGAACATTTCAGCTCAAGCAAAGCATGCTTTCACTTCTTGTTTTCGACAGAAACACAGTGAGTCACTTCAACGTCAGGATGACCTGTGCGTGACTATACCACTCAGGAACAACGAGAAGAATGCTCGACAGCAACAAGACCACGCTGTCCAACGGGAATCCATTGCCATTCAGACGGAGATCAAGTACGTTTTATGGTATTACAAACGAACATGCCCTAATCGTGTACAGTTCTATTATTCCAGGTCCAGCTGTCTGCCAGGGTGAACGTGCAGATCATGTCATCCAGGAGGGATCTGATGTTCTCAACCAAGGTTTACCGGTTCCCGTTCAAATGGATATCACGTGTGTCTTGCGATGCTCTGTAGATTGTGCTCATTAATCGGTTTTCTGCAGTACTATACATCAGGAAACTGCGTTTTCGCGCTGTAGTAACGGTCCATTTTCGGTAGTAATGGTACGTTACATAGCACTACATAGCCGTCGCGTAGGTCTGACATACATACTCCATACTACATAGCCGTCGTGTAGGTCTGACATACACACTCCGTACTATATAGCCACTGCGTACACACTCCGTACTACATAGCCATTGCGTAGGTCTTACATACACAGTCCATACTACATAGCTCTACATAGGCCTTGTAGCGACTCTGAACGTCTGTGACGAAACCCTTGCGAATCGTTTACTCGAACGAGCCTCAGGCTGGGGTGTTCCAAACTGTCATTCACAAAGAGCACAATACTATAAATCCATGACAAAGTCCTTGCATATCATGTCTTCAAACAAGGTGCCCCAATCTGTCATTCACTGTCACTTGTCCACCGCTCGTTTCATGTCATCTGATATCCCCTGCACCACTGTCCAAGCCGAACCATGCGGGGAATTTAACTACAGGCAGGGTCAGCAATGCACGCCAAAGACCAGAAACATCACTCACTACTTGCCTGCCCACCTGCTGCCCCTCCCCATCGCTTGATTGCAGTTACAGGTGTTCCCTGTACTGATCGAACAAACAGAAATCTACATACCTGTTTAGATAGAAAGAGTCAGCCTCCAGTAATGAATGGCCTTGAATCCAACGAGGATGAACAGCACCACTCGGGAACTTGGGTATTAGATGACAAATTTGAACCAGGCGATCGACAGGGATGACGGCGGCATTTGGCTGATGATGGCGGGTCGAGCGGCTGACACGGAACATTCCAACCGTGATGTCCAACTGGCGCAACGGCTTGAACCAGTGAATATAGGCCAACGGTTTGGGGTGATCGCCTAGATGAGGTGGTAATTTGAAAATGACCCGAACCTGGGCCACTCGCAGTCCTGGAACAACGGTTATCAGTGTCGTTCATATATTCGTCTAGTGTACCTACCATGAAATCCACCACGTCGGTGTAATTCGCTGTCTTCCTGAACCAGGACCGTGTCGAACCTTGCAGGCGTGGCCCGTTTGCGAGGTCCATTCGGGCGGAGGGGATACGCGTGAACTCTGGCGTAGTTCTTGCTTGGCATGTGTCCACACTCTGGCAAAGCTAACGTTACGGTTTTGAAACAGTCGAAGCGATCATGTGGGTTGGGTTGGTGGAATCGACGACCATTAGGGGGCAATGTGGCGAGGAAGGATTGAAGAGCGTTGATGAACCCAACAGCACCGTGGTGCTGTTCAAGATAGTGTAGCGGTTTCTGGGAGAAAGGAGGTCGGTGGGAGATACGATACCGCGTACCGAGAGGGAAGGCCAAGGAACGAGGACGATTGATATCGGGGCCATTGCCATTGTGGATGGCCGCAACCTGGCTGCGCCATGCAAGAAAGGTTTTAAAGCGAATAAAGGCCTCCTGACGCTGCAGCCATCTCGTCATCTGGATGGTATAGTCTTTGCGGTTACTCGCAGCGTACGCCTTTTTGGCGTAATCAATGTGAAGTCGCTCCGAGTTCTCTGTATTGAGTCCATCCAGGCTCCCCAAAGCCTTGATGGTTGCTACATAGTGTGTCAGCGAATGGAGTTTAGGGATATTGAAATGGTCGCGGCAATCGAGCTTGATGAAAATGTCCTTCTCCACATGGAAGCCATCCAGCGCTTCCTGCAGGGAGGATAGGGTGTCGTCCGTCTGAGTCTGGTATCGCGCGATATAGATAAAGTCGAGAAGATGCCGTGCTGCCTTGACGACGTCTGGTGGGGTCGTGCCAATGAGTCCGCCGATGAATACTGACTGAAGTTGTTTATGATCAGCTCCAGTCCATTGTTTAATTTTAGAAATTCCTTCCGTAAAATGACGCAGGCCAGAATGGACTGGCATGGCTTGAAAGCGGGTGTCGAGAGCTTTCTTGCTGGCGATGGCGCAACACCATTTTTTGAGATGGTCCTTGAAAACGCCTTGATGGAGTTGATGTAATATGTCGGAGGAAATGGCGAGGAAGATATCAGAGTGAGGAAGGTCCGCCCAGAAGGGGGAGAAGACCGGACGAAGCCCGTCAGCGATGAACTCAGGAGGGTAGAGACCTGAGGCTTGTGCGTGGAGCGTGTGAATCGTTTGCGCTTGATTGCGAGGCGGGAATTCCCGGTTTATCTCTCTCTCGTCTGCACGTACAAGGCACTTGGGGCATCGATTCTGGGCACAACACGCGACCAGACACTGCTCCGGGTGGTCCCCAATGTAAGCCGCCAATATCGGGAAGATGCGCCGGACTCGCCCATCAGCACAAACTACGTCAACGCCATTTTCTCCTGCGGCCACCAGCGGTTCTAGCATCTTCTTCATGCAATAATGGAAGAGTCGTTGACCCGCTGCAGAGTTATCGTCAAACAATTCCAGTTTCGACGCAGGTAGGTACCCTAGCAAGATGGAAGCGTGGCGAGACGGCTGACGGCGGACTTGTTTGGAAATATTCCCTATACTCAGGTACACGGGCCATGCGTTCTTATCGCCCTTGAAACGCGATAGTTGAGTCTTGTCAGACGCCAGAATGACTGGGGCTACGGTAGCACCTTCGGGCAAACGACGCTATCGTTTGTCAGGTACGTTCTCAATCCATCCGTATCTCTCGCACTCACCTGCATTTCCCACCACCAATCTCCGGTCCACATTTCATCGTACCGCCGAGTCCTTCCCTCCACATCTGCGTACACTTTCTCTGGTGCGTATGCTATTTCTCCATTGAAAGCCGGATTGCCAATCAACTCCTGAACGCAAGCTACAGGATCTCGAAGCCAAAGCTCAAGTTCCTCGGCTTCGTCGTCGCCTTGGGCCTCCTCGGGATCCTCATGGGCTCGAATGAGCTCACAGCTCCATTCGGGCCCAGTTGGCAGCTGATCAACAAGTTTCAGATACGCATTCTTGTTACGAAAGGTTGGTCGAGTCCGAGTCCTCGTCTGTACCGCAGCAAAGTAAGTTGCTATCGCCCAAATGTTTTTGTTTTTACTTACAATCGAGAGCTTTAAGAACTCGTCCGTGGCACGTTGGTTCACGTTGTTGATGAGCCATTCCGCCAACTCCCATTCATCCTTATCTGCGAAGGGGGCGTAATCACCGAATCCCGCGGCTTCCCGTGCGGCCCTCATCCTCTCAAAGCTGGTCTGCGCAGTGCCGAGGATATCAGCCGCACGCTTTTCATCAAAGATCTGAGCATATCGGTTTATCGTCTCGTCGTCTTGTGCCGCAGCATCCCCATTTACGTCCTCCCCATCTTGAACCTCACCATCTTCGTCTCGCTCTCGTTGCACCTCCTCCCCATCTCGCACCTCCTCTCCATCTCGCACCTCACCATCTTCGTCCCGCTCTGATAAGCGTTCATCGTCACCGTTAGCAGGACCACTCCGCGCTCCACGGAAAAGAGCTGCTGCTGCTGCTGCAGTGGTAGGCTGCGACAATCGGGCCTCCCGAAGAGCCCGGCAAGTAGCCGAATGTGCGATATGCCGTCGCACACCACTGGCAGTAGGAAAGGTGAGATCACAATGATTGCAGGAATGCCTTGCAGGTGGCATCACAACGGTAAAGGAAGAACGACAGGACGGCCGAGCAAACAACTTGGTAAGATGAAGCTAGCACTTTCGCAACTAACACTAATTCAGGTTGCCTCCATTTCCCGCACATCGGCTCCAATGCCCTGGACCGGTTGCCGCACATCGGCTCCCATCCAAACACTGTACTCGTAAGCCTGTTTTTTTTTCCCTCAAACCTATGCAACCTGAACCTTCGCTTGCAGCACAGCATCACCATATCGATGCGCAATGATGACATACCGTAACCTTTTTTTCTCTGACCTACGCTTGAACCCGAATACCATATGGGTGCGCAATGAAAAAGGGACGCCAACTGTACTCGTAAGCCTTTTTTTTTTTCCCTCTAACCTACTCTTGGACCAAACCCTCGCTTGCAGGACAGCGTCACCACATGGACGTGCAATGAAGAGTGTGGTCACCGTCTTTTCTGACCCCACGCCGTTCGGCAGACCACGCGTTCTGCAGAAGACAAGCTCAACACGTGATGTATTCAAAGGTAGCTATATATTTTCTGCTGCTTCACCCGAGGTCGTCATCGCTCTGCATTCACAGTCGCGGTACTCACTGATTCCAATGCCTAGAGTTCTGGATGACATGCCGTTGACTCACTCGAATGACCCAACTCGTTCTGGTCGCGTTTCCCGCCCCAGCGAGAAAGTCCAGGCGATGCTAGGTAATGTTTGTCTGTTCTATGTTTGAACCGTCGAGTAACTCTACGTCCAGAAGACCAAGAGCAGGAGAGGGTAACAACTGAGAAGCTTGCTCTAGAGAAGGCCAAGCGGCGTGCAGAGCGGTCGCTCAAGCACGAGCAGGTGACCAAGGCATCCCAGGTGGCCGAACGCGAGACCTTTATGCCTGACCAAGACAGCGCTGCGATTCGACTCGCACCCGATAATGCAGTAGGCCCTGTTTCCTCGCATGATTCCACTTCAAACACTGATACCTTTCCTACAGTTCTCCTCCAGGTCCATTGGGAATCCGTTGAGACGTACTGAGACACTGTTAGCAGGTCAACTGGTTGTACGAAAAGGGGGAGTTCCTCCTATCACCATGCCCAGAGGTGACCTGAAGCGTTCGCGGCCTTTCATGATGGTGCAGAGTGAAAAGGCCAAGGACTTCGATAAACTCAAGGCAGGGTTGGCCCGACGAAGACTCGAAGCTGGAGCTGTGCGCAAACAGATTGACGACAGCAGTGACGAGGATGCAGCTGATGATAGGTCCGTGAATGAAAGACCTCGCAAGCACCAGCGCACACAACAGTAGGTGGTGTTGCTTTCAACGAACATCTACTAATATTTGACCTGTATTAGAGTAATTGACCATGGCGATAGCGAAGAAGATGCATCCATGGACGAGGAACCTCACTCACTCGCCTCGACCCCGCCGTTGACCTCATCGGTCGACCTGAATACTACTTCGAACCGCTCAACCCCATTTGACAGGTCTGCAGAAGATGACTCGGCCGACGACACAGTCCTGGCAGTCCCGAAGAAACGTCTTCACCGTGCCATTGATATTCAGCCCGTTGATGATGAGCCGGAGGAGCGCTTGTCCGCCACCAAGGCCACTGAGCCTTGTCAGGATAAGGCTCATATGCTGAGCGCCATGAATTTCAAGACCACGGGCAAGGACCGTTTCCGGGCTGCGGATTGTGACCCGATCGAACGTCGAGTCCTCCCGACCGCTATCGAGATCTACCGTGCGCTGTTACTCACCGAGAACCCTTATCCCACTCCGGACAAGGAATGTGAATGGGCAAAAGGCGCATGGGCCATGGCATGTGCTCACCACAAGCTCGACCTGATTCCATTCACCACTAGATCATCGTTCCTGGTAAGTGGTGTTCCATGACAGGCGCACAAAATTCACTCTTTGTTTAGCTCGGTCAACGTGCCACACACCTCCGTGGCCAGTTCAAGACGAGAGCTCGAGCGGTCGTGGGAAGTGCATACGGGTTTGAAATCAGTGCTGACCCAGCAGTCATCGAGAACAACAGGGAGCTTGTTCAGATGCTCCTGACGGATTCGGCATTTACATTCCGTGTAAGTGATACTTTATTGACATATCCTTGCTCACTCCATTTTTAAGACTCGCGGTGTGAGCATTAACGAGCACAAAGGTCCTTACGAGAACCCAGCAATTCAGCGCGTCATCAACGAGGTTTTATTCAAAGGCAAGAGTGATGAAGGAGTCAAGTGGGCACGTTACTACGACCCGTTCCCTCGTGCAGGGTTTGCGCTCGCAGTGGCAGCGGTACGTGTTACTTACTGTGTGATATATATTGCTCATTGTCGGCCAACAGATCCACTGCGCCATTGACGAGTGGGTTCAAGGCACTCAGCATGGGATCAATTTCACGGAAGACGACTATCTACCCATCTACAACAGTCATATTATGACGCTCGAGGAATTCGAAAAGGAATCGGCAGAGTACAAGCTAGTCAACAAGCTTTTACAGAAGGTCTATGATAATGGATGGTAAGTACTACTCTGAGTGACAGGCAAAAGGTACTGACAACCCATAGTGTCAAAGCTGGAGTCCTGAAGATTAGCACTACTGGAGAGAAAAAGAAGGCGCTGCCGAGCTCCATGTTCAAGAATGCTGTTCGTGATTACCAATCTTCCTCTAGCAGCTTCAACTAGGTACGGTAGATAGTATTAGTAGAATGTGAGCCAATGCTAGTGTTAATTTGTCTACTTGAGACTATGTTGTGTACTGTAGAGTTGTGAATAATATGTAGCATTGCAGAGTGCTACATAGTATACTGTAGTGATTTGGAGGCCAGTTCGAGATGCCACTATGTAGCACAAGGTAAACAACAAGCTGCTATATAGTACTATATAGCAAACCCCTCCACTATGTAGCACTATATATTGGAGGGAAGCCTACAGCTACTACCACACTATATAGACTACATAGTACTATATAGACTTGGTGAAGTTTCCTGATGTACCAGACGCAGCTATTCACCAGGGCGAACATATGTCCAGCGATGGGAGAGAGGAAATGATGGCTGACGAGCAGGGGAAGAAAGAAGGTAATTAAGCAATTTGCTGGTATTCACCTGTGCATAATAGGTCTAACGTCTCCTTAGAAAAGAAGCTAGAAGAGATAATGAAGTGGCTTGACGGATTGAACTGTGCTGAAAAGCAAAAGGATACGTTGTCGCTCCGCCAATCTGGTACATGCAAGTGGTTATTTGACACCAACCAGTACAAGATATGGAGGGACGGTCAGGATTCATTCTTATGGTTGATAGGCAAACGTAAGACGTTCGAGGTTCTTCTTAACCCTTTCTTACCATCGTGGACACGATCATAGCTGGGGCAGGGAAATCTGTATTGGTTTATGTTCACGTTTCATACATCCTATCAGTACTCACTTTGCTTGCAGGTCGTCCGTCATCGATTCCCTCGAAAAGTCTCCACGCACAAAAGAAATTCTCGCCTTTTTCTATTGTGATTTTCGAAGCAAGAGGTCAAGTAGTCCTGCAGAGGTGCTATGCTCTATCCTCTACCAGCTGTTACATGAACTTCGTGGCAGTACTGTTAACACTGGAAGTTTACTTGAAGACCTGGTCAAGGCAAAGGAACGGGGTGGTTCCACGCGGAATAATGCCAAGGAACTCGCTGAACTCACATCTCGTGTCACAGCGTTGTCGGGGGAAAAACTTCTGGTTGTAATCGATGCCCTTGATGAATGCAACGATGTCAGGGCACTTCTCCAAGCTCTCACTGTGATCAAGAGTCATGTACAGCTCTTTGTGACCAGTCGGCCCTTGGATGTTATCATGCATGACCTTTCCGATCTTCCGTTCATCTCGATGGATGATATGGACGACAAGTTGGCGACAGATATTCGGGTACATGTCACCACAGAACTGAACACTCGCCACCAACTAAAAACCCTCAGTGATGGGTTGAAGGACAAGATCCGCTCGGTTTTGTGTCGAAAGGCGGGCGGCATGTATGGGCCTATGTTTGCTGCCGTAGTGTAGTTGATACTGATTCTCGCCTTTGCAAGGTTTCGGTGGATTCAGTGTTCCATAGACACACTTGACCGATGCATAAGCCCACAACAGGTTCGCAGCGCTCTCGACAGCCTCCCAGAGAGCCTGGATGAAACATACGAGAGAATTCTACTCAGCATGGAGGGTAGGGAAGGACAACTCGCTCAACGAGCTCTCACTTGGCTTGTGGCGGCGATACGACCTCTGCGATTAAGTGAACTCATAGAGGGGCTTTCAATCAATGTTCAGACATGAACCCTGGATCCTGACCTTGGACCGAGGCATAAAGGGACATTGTTGGACATGTGTGGGAGTCTTGTAACATATACTGAAAAGACGGGCATCATCATTCTGTCTCATTTTAGCGTGAAGGTGAGCCACAACAGCTGACTTGTATGGTTGGGAGCAATCGAATTTTCTGCTGTGCAGGAGTATCTCATTGGCGACACGATTCTCAGGAAACTACCACTGCATCACATCAACTGGAAAGATGCCCATTTACAGCTAGCTCGATCATGCATAAGCTATGTCACTATATGCCTTAACTCTCGCCCAGCACCCAGAAACTCCAGTAACGTATCTGCCAGCACCCCCAGTGTCTCCTGTCAACTTGAGGACCAGCCTTACATTATGTCTCAGCCACTTCGTGACTATGTGTTCGATGATGGTGTCGATCACTTCCTGCACCTTGGGCCACGATTTGGATGCGTTCTGCACGACATCAGAGCAGTCGCCGATACCATCCAACAACATTCCGCTGTGTGGAATAATCTATGCCGATCTGCCAGGCGGTTTGTGGGTTCTACCACCCCAAGTTGGCCTACATCCAAACATGACCTCACACTCTATATGCTTGTGGCTTACGCTCCAAATTCACTTCTGCGGGAATACCTTTGTCATACTTCGCTCAACTTGAACTTGAAGAAAGGAGCAAATCCCTTGGTGTATGCTGCACATTTTAACAAAGTGGATCATGCACGAACCCTATTGTTACAAGGTGCTACATTAAACCGCACAGGTTGGGACATCGATGGATTCTTCCAGATCCTGCCCATCGAAGTTGCGCTGCAGGCTGGTCACTATGTCATGGTGGCTCTCTTTGTGGAAGAAGGGAGTACTGTACCCCCGTATATCTTCACAGATTCGTTCTTTCAGCCTGGTCAACTCTGCATCCCATCTCCTATTGCAAGGATGTTGTTACAAACTGATGATTTATCGGAGGCTGCAAATAATCCCCTAAACGAGGCGGTCTCACAACCAATGGACATTTTTAAATGTCTGCGCAGGGCAAACACGGATACTTATGAACATGGCCTCACAGCAATTCTACGGAGACTTATTCAGGTTGTCGATAGTGGTCTCGCTTATGACCAGATGATACTTCGTTTCGCTATCGAACAAGGGCACGTCTCTGTCGCACAATATCTCCTTTCCCTTGGTTCCTCTATCCCTTCTGACCTGTTTAACGAGCTCGGCCGTTTGGATGGACGGATGACAGAGTCAATGATCCAATTTCTGGTTAATAACGCAGCTAATGTCTATGCCCGCACTGCAGCTGGATCTACTGTGCTCCACACCACATTGCAGTTATTACGGCATGTTGGAGACTCTGCTGTAGAGACTACAAAACAAGTTATCATCGGTCACGGTTGCGATCCGCTTCAAGCTAATTCCTCCAGAGAAACCCTCCTTCACATTGCAGTTCAACATGGCTCAGTCTCTGTTGCACGGCATCTTCTTTTGGAAGGCATTTCACCATCTCCTGATCTTCTGCATGTTGCATTGAAGTTGGAGGACGAGCAGGATATAGCACCAATGGTTGTCTGCTTACTCGAGAACGGAGTCGATGTCCATGCCCGCGTCGCAGATGGAGATCCTGTGCTTCACACCGCATTGCGCTCATTCCGGAATGAAGACAAAGCTTTGAGGATCGCAAAATTGCTCGTCAACCATGGCTGCGATCCACGTGAAGCCAGCCCCTCTGGAAAAACCCCGCTTTGCATTGCAGTCGAACGTGGCTTTGTTTCTATCACACGATATTTTCTATCTCTTGGCATTCCTTCCTCCTCCGACCTGTTGCTTGTTGCATTGCTCTCACGGAACGAGCAGGAGCAATTACAGATACTTCTCTGGCTAGAGAATGGTGCTGATGCTCATACTCGCACTGCTGCTGAAAATGGCCTCCATCCACATTTCCCTCGTGAAGAAAACTCAACTTTGAGGATTCTCGAACTCCTTGTTGGTCAGGGGTGCAACCCCCTTGAGCCAAACTCTTATGGCGAAATTCCACTTTCCATCGCTATAGAACAAGGGAACACTACCATTGCGAGAATTCTCCTTTCGCTTTGTGTACCTTCAAGCTCACCCCACGATGTCTTGTGGGTTGTTCTGAGTTCAGACCAATTTCGGCGCAAGTTACAGGTGGTTCATTTCCTCATTGATCAAGCCAGTGTCCAAGTCGCAAAGGCACAAAATGGAGATTCCTTGTTACACGTTGCAATAGCCTCGGTCACTGGTGATGAGGTTCTTCAGGTCGTGGAGCTTCTTCTCAGACGAGGTTGCGATCCTGTGGTACCCAACATCAATGGGGCCACGCCTTTTCACATCGCCGTAGAGCGAGGGCTCATCTCTGTCGTGAAGCATTTCCTCTCACTGGACATATCATTCCCTCCCGACATCTTATTTGCTGCAATACACTCTAGCCCCACACCCAGTTCGCGCGCCTCCTACCTCAGGCTGGAGATCATCAAAGTCCTCGTCACTTCTGGCTGTGATACTCAGACCCGCAATGCAGCTGGACTGACACCGCTCGATGCTGCACACAGTGAGGGACACTTTGATGTGGTTGATTACCTGCTTTCAGTCCAGGGATCAGAGAGCACTGAACTTCACCGGTGAGCATGTCCACCTTTCGCCATTGTGATTATTTTGACTGACCCTGCTGAAAGGAATAGGATCAGACCACTCAGGCTGTAGTAGGCTCTTGTACGTACTAACAACTGCGTCATAACACACTAAGCACTCAAGGATGAGCATGGCAGACCAGTAGTATGCCATGTAATATTACTACAACGTGTTCAATCTATTTCATCCTCGTGTGACGTTGGAACAGCTTTGAGGACCGCGTCCCTTCTCTTTTTCAGTGCATTGGTGTACGCCATACACACCCATTTGATGTATCCGATATCTTTGATCTTCCCGTGCTCAACCAACCTGCCATGGAGCATGTCGATGTTACTGAATGTAATGACTGGAGGTACGCACCGACGTGAACCAAACCAACGGTCGCGCAGTCGATGATACCGAAGACAGGATTCGTGGGTACTGTATACATAAACAGGATGGGGGTTTAGTGCAAAGCTGAACGGTCATCGATTTCGATGGGGACTTGACAGACATCGTTATAGGCGATGTGTCGAGTGAGACACCGATTAGCTGTAGCACTGTGTTCGGCAGGTATCGAGAAACAAATGGTTGAAGTAATGCCAGAGTGCCGTCAATGTGACCAGATCTACGAGACGTTAAGTCCGGCATGAAATATAGATGATCGACGATATGACGTACGCAGTATAGACACTCTTCTCATGGCAGTATTCGCCTTCTCGATCAATCTGGCAAACGAGCCAACATTTCCCTTACCATCCATGAGACCTTGTGCTTCTGCTACCTCCCAGCGCCGCCAGACGTCCCTAGCCCGTTGAGCTGCTATATGATGGTCTTCTACGCGTGCTATCGCACACCTCTCGAGCGCATTGATGTAGGCAAGATGTAGGTGTATTCATCAGGATGCGACACGAGCGCACTGAATGGGTCGTGGAAGAGGGAATCGAAGGCTTCCTGTGGGGTCTCGATGATGGCGTGTCTATAGAACACAGACAAGTAAGCAGTCAAGACGACAGATGTTGGCTCGCTGCTCCACATGCGCAACTTATTTCCCCCAGGGAAGCCAACTTGAGGGGAATGCTATGCTTCCAGGTATAGAGATCTGTCCTGAATAATCTCGTTGAAAAGTACTCGCGTTTCCGCGATGAGTGTTCCGGCTGAACGTCAGCTCAAACTGTGACTCAGACGTCACGCATCACGGTCAAATCTCAAGATCTCACGCTTGGTGACTGGCTCACCGATAATGCATAAATAAATCTTTCATCTCCCAACTCAGACTGGCTGGTTCTCCAAGCTCCAGGAGCTCCAACAGTGGTCCTGTTTGCAACGCGTCATACCGCGAGATGATACGCCGATGACGCGAATCGCGTGGAGTCTATTATTAATAGGCCATCCGTTCGAGTCACGGACGGTCGTTTCTCCCTCGAGTACTCAGAACGAGACGATCGGGGAACTTCCGATCTTCTCTTGACATGGAGACATGATCAAGCAGGCCTGTCTGCTTGACTCTTCTGGCTGACGGGCCCACCATGCGATCGTGTTCGACGTTTTCACAGCTTCAGTTCTGTATTCCTGTGAGTTGAGCAAAAGTCAGTTCTCGTGACGAACCCCTTTGATCCCTATGATGAGACGTTAATTACGAGGCATACGTGTATTAGCTAGATCCAAGGTGAGAAGGTAGAAGAAATTGACAGAATTGCGCTCTGACGTGTATGAGGACATACTTGCACCGACGAGGAACCAATTATTTGACATGTTCGATTGCAAGGCATAAGTAGTAGGTTAAAGTACGTTCACGAGGCTACCCGAGTTACAGAACATCGACTGTGTGTACTTTGTCAAGAATGTCATCCAGCAAAAAGCTCTCCCGAAACTGCACATTAATCACGCTATCCGCCGCCACCCGCTTGTAACCCACCACACGTCGATCTACGGCTGTTAGCCTGAACAAGAGTGCACCGAATGGCTGTCTAAGACGGGCAACGAACCGTCGAGCTCGTGTCTCTCTGCTCATTGGTACCGTGCGAACGGGAATAGGGAGTGACGGCGATTCAGGTTCAGGAAGAGACGACGAATCGTCGATTTCCTGGTTAGAGATCTCTTCATCATCCATGTTCGATGGGGGAGATGGCGCAACATTGTCCTCTTCAGGTGCAGCACCACGCATGTCCTCGTGTTCCAGGAGACTCCCCAACCAAGGGTGAACCACATACAGTGTCCCCACCCGAGAAAGGTCATGTTTTGTTCTGATTTCCACCATCCCAAAGGCGTCAGTGTCCGCACGATAAACACGGACTGAACCACCTCGATATGACGAAAGACGCGGCAGTTGGACAGTGATGCATGGAAGTGTCATCCGACTCTCTGCGAACCTAGGTGTAGGAAGCTCCCGAAGACGGTCATAGAGCCTCAGCGCTGCATCAAGGTCGGATGGAGAAATGTGCGACGCGGTGATGATTGTTTCCATCTCCGCATCTGGAATCAGTCGCGGGAGGTGCGATGTAGCTGATCCATTGAATACGCCAATGTGGGCGGGCAGGCAACTGTTGAACGGGCCAGACTCGCCAGTCCATGCAAGGATACTCCCATCTCCAGATCGAGTCAGAACATTTGCCAACAGACGACCTAGCGCACCCTCCCCTTCACCGTATATCGCAGGTATACCAGTAGCCGAGAAAATGCCCAGTAACGAGTATGCAGCGTCTTCCACCAATGTCGTCTGCCGTGTAGAAGCAAGACGTAACTTCTCCCGAATGCTGCTCAACCCTGGACGAAGCGACATCAATTCCTCTGCAGACACTCCAGTGGCTTGCTCCATCTCTGAAATCACTTCTGGTGACTCTTTGTGGTTTTCCATCCTCAGATCTAGATAGAAAGTCCAGTCCTCCGTGTAAAAGTGGACGACCTTGGCAGCAACGTATTCCTGAAGCGTCCAGGCACGAGTGTTCCATATGCTTTTGACGAGAGAACCAAGCCGTGATGAAGCGCGAACTCCACAGAGGTAAACAATCGTCAATGCAGATCCCCTGTACCATCTGAACATGGCCACAAGGGCCTCTTGGAGCACGAAATGATCTGATTTATTGATACAGACCGTATCGCTCCATGCCCAAATGAATCCACCATCCCGAACGATCTTGCAGAACGTTTGCAGCTTGTCGTGAGTCGCAGATTGATCCAGGTCGTACACCGAAATGTGTATCACCTGCTCGTACAGTGGTTCGTTGTCTTCCCACTTGTGTGATAGCATCACGTATCGGAAGTACTCTCGTACTTCACGCTTGATCCGGACGTAGTCGATACGTGTCGTCATCGATGATACAAGTTCTTTAAAGATCAGCGAAGATTCAAAAGCAGATCCCTGCTCCTCTCTATTGTACAGACGCCCATTGGTCGTGTTGATAAGCTCGCATGGCAAACAGCAGGTAGTCTTTTGGACAATTTTGCGAATCGTCGCTCGTGTGCTCGATGGGGTGATGTACTGGTCACCATGCCCTGTTGAATAACGTGAACACGTCACATTTATCATCTAACGAGGATGCAACTCACGTTGAACATCCGGATCAGGTGACTGCTCTATCTTTGACAGCATCGCCTCGAGCGCATTAACCGCATTGTCATAGTCTCCTGCCTTGTGTAAAGCCTTATGCTTCATCTCGTACCCCCAAGGTGATGGCGGATCAAGCTTGATCACCTGATCATAACGTGTCAGCGACATTGCCTAGCATGAAGGCAATATTATGTACCTGGTTTGCATCGTCTAGCGCCTGTTTCCATAACCCAGTTGCCAAATATGCCTTGCTTCGCTTGATGAGAATGCCTTGTGGAGAGGGGGGATCGAGAGGCAATACAGCCGAAAAGTGGGAGATGGCCTCGTCATATCGGTTGGCAGCCACGGCTGTATCCCCGAGATGCTCTAGTTTCCTGGAGGAACGCTGTCTGAAGCCTAACAGAACTGTTACGTAAGCGACGACCCCACGAGCTGCACAACAGCTCACCAAGAGCCCATTCGCGGTGCTCACGATGCAAGTTCGTCTCCTCTCCCAATTCACTTGTCAGTTTGCGGAAACACTCGATTGCATCCGTGGTGCGACCCGCTGCATACAGTGCTTCACACATACGTTGCCGAATGGTGATGTCGATATCATCAAATTTCCATCCAGATATCTGTCGAGGATGGTGAGCAATATCAATAGATCGCAATTTGCCAGGTAGGAAACTTGCCAGTGAGACCAGAAAGAGTGTTTGACTCGGGAGCGGTCGTAGTTCGGCCCGCGCGTGCTGGAACGACTGTATCGCAGCCTCGTAGTTGTTGCTCTCCATGTGCAAGTTTCCACATAGAAGACGCATGTAGGCCTGCTGAAAACGTTATATGTGATATCCGCCGCGTGGTAGCCCGTTATGCACGTGCCTGAACTACATGGCATACTGCATTGACCGGAACCGTTGCGATGAGGTCGTCCATGCGCGATATCGCGTCGACGTGCTCTCCGGCCATAAACACAATGATGGCCTAAGGAACATTAGCAACCGAATGGTGCCAAAATTGGAAGATACGGACCTTGATGAGAAGGAGAAAGGTAACGTGAGATGAGTGAAGGTACTCGAATGCGATATCGCACGCCCGATAGCCCTTGTGCCTTTCTCCGTTGCCGACGTGCGCTATACTCTTTGCGATGTAGCCGATGACGGATGGCTGAATTTTGATGGCCTTGGCGTGAATTAACGTGGGTCAGCGTCAGTGGGAGAGAGTGGAGTAAAACATACCATTTCGGCATCGGCAAGCGCCATGTCCCACTTTCGCAGACGACCGCGAACGAGAGCTCGAGTAGTGAGCACTTGATGGGATAGATTCTGAGACGTGGCGATTGCTGCCGTCAATGACGCCTCTGCGTCTGTGAGCTGGTCTTGCTGCCATAAATCGAGGACAGCGTCATTGATCTGAAAATATGGTTCGCGGAAAGCGGGGGGTGAGATTGAATTCTATGCGGGAACATGATTGGAGCAAGAGAATTGATCAACGACGGCACCGTCTAACGAAACACGCTACTTACAGTGGTGCGAGGTGGACTTTCAATGTTGATTTTCCCGTCCCTGCCACCAATGGCGATCAACCAGTCGTCTGGTGAGATTGAGATTGAACTGATGTCTTGAGGATGTTGGATTTGACCGAGCTGGACGCGTGTTGATGTGTCCCAAAACATGACGATACGGTTTGTAGAATATGCGACGAAACTCCTGTGCTTTGGTAGGGCAATGCACGAGTAGTAACCGGTATCGGAGACTGGCCATTCGGAAACTGTCGATGCGGTAGACGCGTCGAATTCTTTGATTTTACTGTCGGATACGACAAAGAGGTGGTTGTTGAACCAGAGGAGACCAGTGTTATAGTTGGGGGTTACTTTTACTTTGATGTCGACGAGCAAGCGGCCATCGCTGCTGTTCCAGACTCGAACAGAATTCGGAGTGGCTGTCGCGATTCGATCTCCTTGCGGTGAGTATTTCGCTGCGACCACCTGCAAACCCCCGTGGCGGAGCGTTTGTACCAGTTTGCGATTCGCGACATCAAAGATGGTGGCTGTGCCGTTCCAAGATGCGGAGACGAGTCGCGTCGAGTCAGGCGAGAAATCGACGCCGTTGATACAGTCGGAATCCTTGTTATGCTTCCAGACTCGTTTGTGTGTCGTCGCGTCCCATACGAAAACGTTGCCCCAGCATGTTCCCGCTGCAACCCACTTTCCGTCCTTGGACACAGCGAGACATGGAACACCACTCGATTCCATTCTTGCCACTCGTTTGGCGTCTTCCAATCGCCACACTCCAACCCCCTCCTCCCAGTTGCCGCTCACGAGATACTCGCCATTCGCTGAGAATGTCACTGCCCTTAACTGGCCACCGACGTTGATCTCGATGGATGGGGAACGCGCTTGCCCAATGGTCAGCATAAATGCAGCTCCATCTCACTACTACGCACCGGTCATCGTCGATGGTGGAGTCACCAAGGTAGCAGGGCAGTGGAGAAAAGCTGTACAATGGTCCGTATGGCCATCTCCCGATACAGATTAGTGCACAGCCCCAGATCACCTCGTGTTTTCCGGACCGTGTTTCCTCTCGGAATCGTTCTTCCAACGTACCGCGTCATGAAAACTTGCATACAACCAATTCCAACTCATCATTCGTTACATGGTACGGTACGCTTTGTCGTCTCTCAGTATTAGGTGTATACTTTCGATCCGCGTCGACACCCGTCACACACAACGCCCTTCCTCCCCGCATCTTACCCCATTCTTTCATCCAAGTCTTCGTCAATGCACCGCACATTCATGGTCTGCAGGTCTCACCGCTCTCCTCTTGACGTCGACGCCAGTGCAGTGTCGCTCGTGGATCAAATCAGGTTACGCGAGTGCTCTGCACCCGTGTCCTTCCTCGTCTGTGCGTCAGGGACAGCTAAAACGACGCTCGCACTGCTGGTGTCGCTCGAGCCGGGGGTCATGACAAGACGATATCGCACGTCATTGTTGGTCTCAAGCAATATTCGAGGAAAAATTTGATGCTGTCATTTATCTCGAGACACTGAGAACAGTCCTAGTGAGACCTTTCGTGTATCTTGTCACCTGTCCTCATCGTCGACCACATATAGCGAGGTGGCCAGTCAACACCTACGCGTCGTCTTACGATCTCAAATCCGAGACCTGCGTCCCTCTACCAAATTGGGGTATTCGCAACAGGAAAGAAGTGCAAGACCTTACTTCTGGACGTTGCCGATGCTCGGCTTCAGCGTGAACAAGATATCACTGGCGTGATTGGAAACCTTGTGAAAAGTGGTCGGGTAGAAGTAGCTGGCAAGCTCCGTAGAGGAGTGATCAAGGGCATCGCAGAGATCATATCTGGAGTGGTGTTCATGAACGAGGTATGGTTGGATGGATCGAACTATGATTCTGCGAGCTAATGTGGGTTCGCACAGGTTCATATACTTGATGTCGAGTGTTTTGCGATCTAAACTACGAACATAGATGGCTACAACTGCGAACAGACCCACAAAGTCGTCCAAGTTCCCCCGGACGTTGAAGGGTTCAAACTTGGACCAGGCGTTTTGAAACGAATGGCAAGAGCAGATCGATGTGGTTTGTTATCTCACTTTTATTATATCATGGATTCGTATGCTTATGAATTAAATAGTACGCCCTTCGATTACCCTGGTTCCATTCTAGATGGCCGAAACGAGATACCGGTCGAGGGTTTCGGAGAGATGAGCGAGCTTTTCTTGGGTGCTGAAACCTTTGCCAGTTGCATCTCTGTATGCGGCGGATTTGATGGCGGTCGGATGTGGTTCCACGCCACTTGCTTTCTCTATTATTTCTCACACAAGGCTTGGTTTGTCACACCGTTGAACGTCTAGGCTTTGGATCCAACTTGCCTTCAGATTCGAGACACCCGACAAATCTAATTATTTTCTTATCACCGAGGCACGTCGAGACTAGAAACTGAACGGCGCTCATCCCCGGTCCATTCACCAGATAACTATACAAAGAGCAGTCTCGCTTGCGCCCCTCTTACCATCGCCTAATCTATTCTGACAGACACCAGGTTGCCCTGTTTTGGGGTGTTACGTTGGCATGAGCGTCACCCGTGGCTTGCGTGGGCTGTCGCAGTCGCTTAGTCAATGCGCGTGGGTCCGAGGAGAAAGGGACAATGAGTACGAAGGAGATAAATCTCGCCTTGTCTCAAAGCAACAGGACATGGAAACGAAGCGCACTACTTCTTGCTCCCGCTACGACACCCCCTTCGTCATTGATACCTTCTTGCCACGTCGCCGCTGGGGAGGGCTAGGCCGACGGGAGACTGCCCCGGACGAGGCGGAAGGGCTTGGAACGAAGGGCTGACTTATATAGTCTGACTACCGCACATACGACGACCAGCTACGCTATGGATGCCAGCCGCTCCGCCATGACCCCTGCCACCGCTGAGGAGGACTCGCAATCCCAGCACCTACATGGCATACCGCGGTCGTCTGTATTATGAAATCCGATCCAAAACGGCTTCGGCTTATTCCCACTGGCAGCGGGAAAGTGAGAAAGAGACAAACGATTCGGGGTATGCCATGTGAACCATCGCTTTTTCGATCTTGGAAATGGGACATTTCGTCGAGGAAGCGAACCCCTATGTACCCATCTCTGCGCGGGAAGAAAGGATCCAAGCAGTGGTAGTGCAGTTTCGCATGTCCCTTTTGGATCATGCCTTCGGTGTGCCATTTGCCTTTGCCTGCTAGACCGTGGCCAGTGCATATGGATGCTAAATATCGGGATACGAACACATACGAAGTCACAGAGCTTGCCATTGGCCATCGCCGATCCTACCCTGCCTCACGAGACAGAACGGCTGGCGGCACCGCAAAACGACTAGGACGGGATAAGCGACTACCGCGACAGGCATCACTGGTCCTTTCAAAACCACGGCAGCAGGTGCAGAGGCTCTCGCAACACTATAATCCCTATTGCCGGTTGAACCCATGTTGGAACGGGTGTAGGCAAGTGGCCCAAAGCCATGATCCTACACCGGAGTCCCTGTCCGTGACTTGGCCGTTTGTCGACGGCCACGAATACTTACCAATTTTAATGTTCGTGACTGTGACTTGTCCACGGAATGACGATGATCGATGAACACTGATCAAGGACATGCTTCGTTTCCCGTCAATCAAACGGATCGTAATTCGGCACCTCCCGGACGACTTGACGATGCCTCGCTACCTCACGTACCCGTCATCCGTATATATGGCGCCTCTTCTACCGGCGAGAAGGCTTGTATCGAGGTCTACCAAGTCAATCCGTGTTTCCTCTTCGAATATCCTGGAAGCATGGCCCCAGACGACGGTAAGCCTTTTCATTCCCCTACGATAGTCGATTCACCCGCTCACTAGTCAACCACGACATCGCCCAGCTATCCTCATCCCTCGATCACGCTAGTGCGCCCTCCGTCAAACGGAATTCCACCTCCCCCGCTCTCGGTTTAGCCGTGCCATCATCCTCGTGCAAGGTATCCATCTCTAAGTCTTTCGTTCGTCTTGCACGCTATTCCTCAATATTCTCATCGCAGACCCCGCTTTCGTCGACAAACTATCACCTCCAATTCTCGTTGCGACTTTTGATCTTTTGATTAATACAGCTCTGCCAGTGGTTGGATCCACCTCCGTCAAGTCCACGAACGCGGCGTCGAGGAGGGCGATTTCGGACCTACGTAGGTGCACCCGACACGTTCGAGACGTTTCCCTACTCTGGACCGCTGCGCATGCGCCACTTCGGGTCGACGTGCCCGCGCATCGAGATTCTCGACTTACGCTGACTTTCTGGGCGTAGCGTTCACGAACTGAATAATTCCAGCGCCGGCGGCGCCATCTGACGCCGTCGTTTTGGCTGTCTGTGGGCCGCTGCGACGTTTTCGACCACAGTTCGATAACGATAACGCGGTATCCAACTAGGACGCCTTGCCGCTCATTGACGTCGTCCTCCCAGCTTCCGATCTCCAAGCTTCCAAGCCGTACGAAGACAAAGGTATCCTATTCACGACGAAAGAAAAGAGCGCGCGCTCGTAGACGCTGGGCACGGCGACCGGGACACAAACTTAACCCATCTTCTGCACCCAGCCCATGACTTGGACACAGCACGTACGTCGCGCACCACACATAAAGAATCAGAACAAAAAAATGAAACAACAAAGAAAAGAAAAGAAGAAAAAATCCATAGCTAAAATATCCACCCCCGGCTACCGTTCGATCCCCATCTTCAAAAACGCACCCACCACCTCGACCTCGTCGTACCGCCCCGGATTCTCCCCCGTCTTCTTTGCGTGAATGTATTGTAGTGTGTTCCGAAAGTGGCGTTGGATCATGTCGGGCGAGGCGACGCCTTCGATGCGCTGCGATGGGTGGAGGTACGAGGACGAGGATGCGGGCGAGGTGATGGTGTCGATGGAGGAGGTGATCAGTTCGACGAGGGAGACGATAAATTTGGGGGCCACCTGTACACGAGGGTCAGAACGTGCGACGCGAGCAAACCAATGTGGGAGAGAGACGTACGGCGGGTGCCCCACGATCAAAGT
>JBBPMW010000116.1:0-28978 GCA_038090535.1 Tylopilus alboater | reverse complement strand
AACTATAAATATGTATATACATTGACAAAACATATTATGATATTGAAACAAGGATTAGAAGAAGATTGCCTAGAAGTAGAGATGTAAATGCAAAGTTTTTTTGTTTAAGTTTCATTATCCTCACTACTCTCAGGCTTCATTTGACCTTGAGCATTGATCTACTTCTAAAACCTTGAGATCTTAAGCTGTAACTTTATTTATTTTATGGAGTTTAGTGTCAGCTAGGCTTATTTGATGTGCAGCTATCATAATCTTATATGTCAGATACTTCTGCTGCATGGCCCACTTGTGCTTGCATTGTTCTTTTTTATTAAATGAACTGCTTTTCATGAATCAATTTAAAATCTTTGGCTGTAGTCAGCATATTTTTTATTGGTTTGTTCATCTTGAAGAACATGTATAGCTGTGACAATATAAGCAGCTACATTACTGGCAGTATTCATATGGCTGGCCACTATATGGTTGGCTATTGAGAGTCATATATATTTGTACAATAACTTGCTGGTGGATACAGCATGGAGATTTTGCATTTTAAATTGAGATTTGTGAAAAGGTGGGCTGCAGTGGTATCAGAGTTGAAGTCAGAGTCATCCATGGTTTCAAATAGACTGTCCAATTCGAGGAAGCTAGTACTGCTGGTAGTAATGTGGTGGGATTTTGCATGATTGGGAACAAGAGATGAATAGTGATTAGGATTGTTTAAGGATATAACAGCCTTGGGTTTGCCATGAGAAATGAAAGAAGTAGAAGACATGGTGGCACCAGCATTGTGGATAGTAAATGCAGTAGAAAAATACATAAAAAATTGTGTTAGAATGGATGAAGACATGAAAAAATCAGAAAAGTGTATTAAGACAGACAAGAATGTAGAAGGACCATCAAAAATGAAATCCATAGTATTGAGATCTTCACAGTTGAAGATGCTATTAAAGTCCCAGGTCCCATTGATCTGCATAAACACAATATTGTGCTATGTCACAACAAATATTCTCTGATTTCTACTATATTTATCCACCCCCTCATTTTTATATTGTATATTAGGATAGCTCACTATATATATGTACTATCTATCCCTATTTTTGTGTTTATTAGATCAAAGTTATATATTACAATAACTTTTTGTCTGAACACCATCTATTGCATCTCTATGAAAATCATGGCAGACTTATAAGAAAATATGATAAGGCTCATAATAAAAACTAACAATGAAAATTTCAACAAATAAAATTTTACACTTTTTTTTTCTCTGTGGAGGATATATTAACATTAATGGTATCAGGAATCCTATGTTCCCTTGATGATAAAGGCAGCATGGCTATAAAAAAAGCAATGATTCAAATTTAGTCAAGATCTATAATATAGATGTTTATATTTTTTCTATTATCTTTCTTTGACCTAATAGACCAATAAAGAAGGTTAAATTTGAATTCAACCAATATATCTTTGAGTTGAGCACTATAAGACTTAAGGTTAATCAATTTATCAGCCATGTCATAGGCAGGGATAGGCATGATGATATATATCTTTCATATCATTGAGCTTTTCTTCCACAGCTATACTAACTGGCCAATCTTGTATCATGAACTCATTGTTCTCTTGGAACATAACTAGCAATGGATAATTCTAGGTAGAAAACAATACACATTTTTTTCTTACTACTCTTAATTAATTTCTAAATGTCTTTATTAGAGCTTCTTTCCTTGAGTAACCATTAAGCTGCTAAGGAAGATCATGTTGAATACAATATAAAATCATTTTAAACAACACATATCACACTTTGAAACAGTTTGGGATGGCTGGAAATAGTCCAACTTTAGTAATAAAGCCCAGAGTGGTGGTCTATTGCTGTAGTCAGTATAGATTCTTTAGCACACATTTAGAATCTGACTTGAAATATTCAATGAATAATGCTTTACATATATATAAGAACCTAACTCCAGATAGGTGTTTATGTGTCTTTCTCCAGGTTGTAGTTTATGTCAAAAGTCAAATAATACATATGTACATGTATATCTTTCCAGGAAATGGGAAAAAATAGGAGTGGATGGAACACATAGGGGGCTATTGTAATGTACAATATCAAGGTGGAGAAATGCATAGATGTAGTAGAAATATATGTATATGAGAATATTTCTCATGATATACTATGATATTGTATTCATGCAGATCAGTATGTGAATATTTTCAAACTCAGATATGATGTTGATATATTTATCTTTGTTTGTATGACCAAATAAAGCCAAATATTCTGTAATCCAACTGAGATTGCATCTTTCAAATCAAAAGTGAAAAAACTATTGCAATGATATTGCTATCTTGAACTGTGCATATCTCCATAGCCCCTTAGAAAGCCAAATTGTATGACCCAGTGACCAATTTGGTAGCCAATGGTATGTATTTCATCCCACCAAACACAAACATGATTTCCACAGGTGGTTGTGGTGCACTTTGCATAGTTAGAGTTAGTTATTGCAATGCTTTTTGAAGTCACTATATATGATAGTAACTAACTAGACTTAGTAATGTAAACTCAGAAAAGGTATGTGTATATCTTTCCAGGTGATGGTTAGGAAATAGAGGTGAATAGAGCAATATCATAGTGGACTATTCTATCATATAATATAGAGATAAAGGAATGGATAAATGTAGTGGAAAAAAAAGAATACTTCTTATGACATAGCACAATATTGTGTTTGTGCAGATTACCACTAGCAGTCAAATCCTGCTTTATGTTACTACTATTGGTTTTTCACATTTGTACTTTCATTGGCAAAATCAACATGCCACTTAATATAGATTGTTACAGTTGAGTAACAACAGACTATACTTTTATGGACTCATCATTTTTCATCACTCAGATCTTATCTTTATCCTATCTTTACACTAGATCTATAATCCACCTTACATTTAAACATGAGTTCTACCTTCCATCTTGTGCATGACCATTTCACATGATTATGTTTCCATTTTATCACCATTATGTGGTTGTATATCTCATTTCCTACCACATCCACATGTTCAACTATATCAGTCTTTCTTTCCATTTTATGGCTATTCTGCCACACCATGCTTTTGTACATATATATATATGTAATATATAAACTCCATGAATGCTCAGCCGGGACCTCAGTCCTGTCCTTTTGTAGTCTCTCATACTCACTGGAGCCTAACAACACATGACTCATTCCATCCTCTCTACTCATTCTTATGATGCAACCTAGTCATCTCTAAAAGCTTCTTCAGTTATCTTGCTATTGATTAGTGAGCTTTGCTATTTCATAGATATTTATGCATGCAAGCAGGTGATTTTTGATGTTCAAAAAAGTAGCACTTCCCTATCTAGTAAAGCTGACCTTTACATAATCCCTTGACATCATATGTTACCTTTGATGATTTCAGAGTTACTTTTAGTCAACTTTCCATTTCTAATCCTGGTCCACCATTGTTGACTCACATACATCTGGCTCATATTCTTGAATTACAATTCTAGCATAATGATTTTCACTTTTTTTGTATTGATGAATTTTGGTATGCATCCAAGTTTATAGTAGTTTAAATCATTTGAGCATGGCAATATTATTTTTTTTTTTACTGATAGATATTTCTATTGTTGTTATGTATAATATATGCTGGATTTCTAGCATGGATCAAGATTCAGAAGAATAAAACAGTTCAATCTCTTTTATATCTAATCAAGAAGTGTAGGCTGACATTGAAAAGTGGATCTGACCTAGTTGTCTAAAAGACTTCAAGTTCTTTCAGCAATTTTGATCTAGACTTTGTGGCTTGTAAAGATTGTACTAGGGAGTGGGATTGGATCCAGATTGCAGTGGATATAAATAAAGGACTGGTTCAACTACAGTGAGGATGTCACCACATTTCTCTTTTGATTGTTTATCTTGATCTTCCTGAATTGTATCTTATTACACTTCATTCCTTCTTCTATCATCCCTTTATTTCTTTCATGTATGTGCTTTTATCTTCTGCTTCCATTTCACTCTTCTGTTGTTTCTTGGACACTTACCTCCTCTAATAGCATCTCTTCACTGTCCTGTATTCCACTCCATTCCCTATATATTGTAACTAGTGCCATGTACTTGATAGATCTTTATCTAGTTCTATACAATACAAGTGTATTATCTAGCTCATTCTGCAAGTCTAGTTGTCGAACTGGATAGTGAGACCTTTCACCTTTTGTTAGTTATTATCATTGTCACCTGGCTCCTCCACTTGACTCTTTGAAGACTAGTTACAATGCTTAGTGTTAACATAGTTCCTATCTATCAAAGCTTACAAGATAACATAAACAACTGCTTCTTTGGTTGTTGTATACAATCACTTGACTCTGATATTCTTTCAAAGAATGTCCTCTCATTTATTGAGATGCTATTTGTTGGGTTTAGCAAATTTCTCAATACTTGATGTGATTCATACATGCAAGATCTTAGACAAGAAACTTTGGTAATCCTAGACCTCAAAAAAATATTGATAATTTGCAAACCTTGTGTATTAAATCTACCACAATGACGAATCAAGATGTTGGATTGGTTTGGATATATTAAATGCCATATTTCATGCAGTTATCAGTTTCCATTAGGCAATAGTGCCATCTGATGTTATTCCTAGCAAGTGAAAACATCAGATCTCCTGCATTGACTTTTTATCAGTCTTAATAATAGTTCTCCTTTGTTCTGTTCTATTATTTTTTCAAGCCACTCAGCTAGCTCTTTAAAGCTATCTACTCTTTACACTTCTTTGCAAGTCATCTGCATCTTGATACATTATCTTATTAACTAACTCTTTCTCTTTTACTTATGCTGTTGGAATAGTTTAAATTCTGATACAAAAATCAAAAGATTCAATAGGATCTGATACAATTTATTGATTTTTGTCACATCTAATTATAATAGCTCTCTTTCAATCTTTTATAGTCTAATACCATTACTTGAGAGTAAAGGTCAAATTTAGGTTTCTTTTCTCATAACCACTAGAATTTTTTTTTTACAATAATCTTTAGTAAGCTTTTTTTGAGAATATTTCTTATAATCTAGGGGCAAATAGGAGGATCAATAATATTCATTATTAAATAAATAGTATTTTCTGCCCTTGCTAGCAATAATTTGTTGATACAAGTAAATTTTAAAAAATAGCCATCACAAAATCTAGTCTTCTTTGATTGGATTTCTTAAAGAATTAGGCATACTAGACTTTTTTAGGTCAGCTAGAAGGCAATTTTCCTAGAGGAAAGATGAAAAGAGAAGAAGAGAGAAATGATGTTGCTTCTTTAAAAAATAATTCATTGAAATGGATTTCATTTTATACACTCATATTTTAGGGTTAGGGTTAGGAATTACTGTTATGAATTATCTTTCCTATTAAATGAGTGCAACTGGATAGCAGTTTTTTTTTTTTTCATATGATGTGGCATGGGAATCACACTTTGCTATCCAATAGAGATATGCTTGTTTTTCTATAATATATCAAAGGCTACATTTATTAAAGATTGATTTGATGATCTACTACCTAGCCACACAGTTCAAGATGACTAACTAATGAATATTACATACATTTTTGACTGACAGAGTGTATATTCAAGTGATACAATGCAATGCATGATGTATTACTTGGCATTTTAGCCTGATGACTTCAATATTCAACAAGAAATTCAAATATTATCAGGAAAATTTAGGAAAAATAGACAGAAATAGTGCCAACATGGTAGCATATGTGTACACCAATTGGTCCTCAAAAAGACCAGCTGCAACCAGTCTTTTTTCAGTCTTTTTATATTTGAAAAATAAAAAAACCAAAACCAAGATGTCTTTTTTGGTTCAAGTCTGATTCTAGAACTGGACTTTCAATCACTAGGCATACATGGACCAGAAGTTGGTTTATAAATGTTCCAAGAAAATGATAAAGAGGACTACAGTAGTATTATAGTGTTGTAAAAAATCTTAGGCCAGAGATATGTTTTATCTGGCATTATCTATTTCCATTTGGTGATTCATTGCAATAAGTAATGGTATTGACATTATGGCACATTTCAATTACCTTGCTAAAAGCAAAGTCCTATGCTGCAACTTATTTCTGCCAAATGTCAACGGGTGCAAATAATTATTTTTATATTTAATCTTCTAAAGTACAGCTATATCTCATTACATTATCTTCTCTCAGACAAGATGACTAAACACTAATTAGTTTCCCAGATAATGTGTCTTGTCTTCATAGAGTAGAACACTATAAGCAAGGGAAATACAAATCCTTCTCCTTGACAAAATAGTAACTAGATCTACTAGTATTGAGTTGGTGAGTAACTTAATGTACCAAAAGCTGCAGTGTGTTTGCCAATCCTCACTATTGTGTAGTAATTGGAGTATGAAGGTACTTCAGCTAGAAGTCTGGCTAGTAAAGGTGGCAGTAATTTATCATGCACCTAGAATACTCTGGTCAACTGCTATTGGTTGCCTAGAGTAATGGTTGAGTCTAATTTGTATAGGTGAAAGATAGGCAATTAGAGCTTTGCCTAATATATATAAATGCCTAGAGAGACTGCCAAAAAGAGTCTAGGAATGGTATGTCTAGGAGTGCTGCTTGGACAGGCAAGATACTAACACAAATCACTTAGACACTAAGATGGTTATAGTAAACTGATCTATTATTGTATACTAAGGAGTTGGCAGATTTGATTCAAAAGGCTAAGACTAACATTTATCCCTTGGGTGAATAGTCTAGCAGCAAGGATATAGAAGTATAGTGGACTAGTGCTGACTAATGTGGATCAATTGCCTTTTATTGTCCAATATAGATTTTCTCCTGAAAGGATTGTCCTAGGTACAAGTAGTAGGAGGAGAGGAAGGGTACTGTGAGTTGCAAAGCTGGACTGGCCAGTGACAATATGGATGTGTCAGAAGTATCAGGAGACAATGAGGATGCTAGAAATAGGCTGAAGAAGCTATGAAACATATCAGACCATGTTGGAAAATGCTTGCAGTGACAGAATAGCCAAGAGAACTTATCTAGGACAGCTGTGGATAGTGATTTGAAATCCAGTCCTAGGACTGCAAAAAAGCCTGGACTGGACTGGACAGTCTTAAGTGGTCTTGGTCTTCTGATTTTTGAAAGAACTGATGAAAAACTGGTTATAACCAGTCCTAACCAGTCTGCACAGCCACCTCCTATCTAGTAGTACTTCCCCCCATTTTCCCTGATTTTCCCTGATTTTTCCAATTTCATTTCACTCATATTGGTTTGATATATAGATTTCCTAATCTAAGACCTTAAAATGCTTATATCTCAGGCATATCTAAGTTGGATCTTTCACTTTCTTAGTGGCTGGATAGCCCCATAAATGTAGTATATTGCATACTACTAACAGGAATCATCAATGTTTGATATGGATTCACTACAAAATGATGGAATATACATAGATCAATATGACATGCTGTTGTAAATTGTTCATATCTTGGTCAATCCTCTTGAATAAGGGATGGATAGAAAGCTAGGAGTCCTCCCTACATTCCATATTTATAGTAATAAAGCATAAAAGTGTGATCCAGAAGTGTGCCACACTGATCTTCAAAAGACCAGTTTTAACTGGTTCTAAAACTAATCAAGACCATTTAGGACTATTTGTTATCAGTTTTGGTCTGATCTAATTGATTCTGGGTACCTATTAGGATCAGTTATGCCAGAAATGGCCAAAAAATCTGAACTAAACTGGACTTTAAAATACTAGCTGTGGACCAGCTAAGCCAACTAGACGACAAAAAGATCATTTTGGGTGATTGTCTTCATTTCTCATCACACATCTAGGGCATTCATGGTCACTCTTGGGGCAATATGAACCTGTCAAGCCAAAGTAGTGGTCCAAAAAGCTACTTTAACCAGGAGAGAAGTTGGAAGACATCAAGGATGGTCAAAGATCCCAGAGCCATGGCAAAGGTGACAAGACAGATGGCAGACAAGGTCAGATAAATGGTACAACAAGCAATGCACATGACTTGAAATGAGGTGAAATGAGCCCATAATGCACTTTAATGGCCACCATGACACTGGACACTGAGCATTTAGTAACCTCTAGGAGAAACATCTTTCACCTATCTCAGTTGATTTAGAGGGGCAATGTGTCCACCATGCATCCATAGCACCTGATAGGGTGGCAGATGGTTAGGTGGCCAGCCAAAATAACTGGATCAAATAGGCTAGGAATCTTTTGATTGCAGGTCTGCTCTTAGTCATAGTCAGTTTTTCACATGCAATGGATGGTAATGCCACCATGGCCCAGAGCAGAGTTGACAAGCACATGGTGAGTCCTCTTCCAGGTATACACATAAATAGTGCTTGGAAATGATGCTCAAGACAATGTTTGGTAACAGGCTGTTGATTACAAGGAGTCATAAACACTTTGTAGACATGTACATGTATATCCAGGTAGCTCATAACCATGGACCATGATAAGAAGTCATCTGCCTTTGATATATACCACAACAATATCCATATAAACACCCATGCTATTTAGCATGCTTACCAAGCCACCTTTGTCCTCAACCAAGTCAGCATCCTCAATGTTATCAATACCTGACTTGAATTGGATGATGCAACAACAACAGTGCTGGTGTGCCCTCTTCCACTCCCACTCCCACCCACTTCCTTGGAATCTTCACCTACCTTGCAACAATGTCACTGCACCATGAAATACCCAACCTTATTCACCTTGTGATGATGAGGTTGCTATGATGCCATCAATGCCATGCTAACAGTGCCATACCCAACCCCATTCCACCTCCTTGATTGTTTACACTATGCCATTACTTCCTTATGCTCACACCTTATGCTTGTCCTCTTGCTGTTATCATGGCCCTTGCCCTTGCCCTTGCCCCTACCCCCTCTCTCAAGGGTATAGCATGTGTGCTATGTCATTGCTTTCTCACATTCATGGTGGAAAAACAATTTATTTCAGGTCATGTCTAAAATTCATCTCATCTATTGGGAAGTCATAAGCACTGGACTAGTGCTACTGGCAGCCTTAGTGGACCAGCATGCTAAGCGTCACTTATCATTTTGAAAGTTGGAAAGACTTCAAAAAGTGTTATGGAATGAGTACATCATTTTTGAGGTCTGCAGATCTAAGGATGGTCCTGACTCTTGAGATGGTATAAAGGGCAATATGCATATAGCAGGCCAGTTATTTAAATATATCCATTATCCTGTCATAACCTTGTTCCAACATGCTGCAATATGGCATATGAGTGCAATATCTGCAAGAATGCATTTGTAAGCCAGGAGCTTTTGAAATTGCCAAGCTTACTATTCAATAACAAGATGTATCAAGTGGAACTTGCTTGACTAGGTTGTGAGAGACATGAGTAAGAGAGAAGAATAGAGGGTTTTAGGGATGTCAGGCTTCAATGAGAATGGGAAACTACAAGAGGACAAGACTGAGATCTTGATCTTTATGGATTTGGCTTTATATACTACATAGATATTTGTACATATGTATACTGGATCTACCGATGTAGGATATAAATAAGGAACAATGCAGACTAGGCATGAATGTGGCAGAATAGCCATGAAATGAAAGAGAAGCAGGCACAGCCCTACATAAGGATGTGGCAGCTAAATGAAAGGCATGAGACAACTGCAAGGCAGTGGCAGAATGGAAGAGTGAACATGTGAAGTATGTGAAATGGCCATGCATGAGGTGGATAGGAGAACTTGTATTTAGACATAAGGCAGATCATAGATCCAGTGCAAAGATAAGATAAAAGATAAAATCTGAGCAAAGAAAAATGATAAGTTCATAAAAAGTAAGTTTATTGTTACTCAACCATAACAGCTCTAGTAGTTCTAATAGAGGGATTCTGCCTCTATGGGACTTAGAAATCTTCTCTACTATCTATTTCTTTTTGGGTTGCTTAAATCTATAATTCAATTGTGATTTCTTTTTGTTATTTTTTGCCACCTGCCTCTAAGGACCAAAAGCTGCTTCTCTTTTGTATAGCCTACAGGAGGCTGTGCTAGCTTACAAAGTGGCTGAGTAATGCCAAGAATATGCTAACAAACCTAGGCACAACTTACAAGGCTATTTCAAAGCTATATATGCTATGCTAGGCTATGCATAAAGGCTATATAATGCTGTGCAGGGCTAGGCCACATGATTATTTTGTATTTGGCTAAGTATTTAGCACTTTAAATAAATAGTAAAGGAAATATTAGCTATATGGGGTTAAAGAAATATGATTGGAGAGATTTGCATATATCTTCACAACTAGCAGATGAAATATTCTGGAAATTTGGGAATAAATAGATCATACTATGGACCATGTGGTCCTAATGTATTGAGAGATTCTGGCTGCTACAAGTGGCTAGACCTCAAGTACTTGGATGCTCACTACTTTAACTATCCATGAAACCAGTTTCATGCAGGTCAATGTTATAGTAGCACTACAAAGTGATAGATCACACTTATCAAGACAGGCTCTAACAAAACATATGAACTGAGTACTAAATAGCAATGCTCAAACATTTAAGTAGAAACATTGTCTTTCTTATAGGATCTGATCAGATGAAACAGCTAGTAATATTCTACTATGTGATCAATTCTCCATGGCTGAATAAAGACTATAAGCTAGGGAAAGATACAACACTTTCTTCTAGATTCCTCAGGGAATACAAATGTATATATCCTGAGTGAGTGATAAACTTAGCCAAACAGGTATATGGGTGTTCTTCAATCATCAGGTACAACTTGACTCAGATCAGCTTACAATCCACAAATATATAATAACCTGGATAGATTGGTTAGGCTTTAACTAGCAATGGGATAAATATGGGCTATACAGCCAGAGACAATGCTTGCTTAGACTGGGTCTATACTAGCAAGGCTTGAATGATAGTGATTAGTAGTGATCAGTACTTGCAATCAATAGTCTACACTAGGAATAAATCACTAGGTAGAAAGATAGGTTCCTTGTGTTCAATACACTAAAGGAATGGGTGTGGAAAAATGATTACTGGACCATGGGATCACTCAGTTCACTTACAAATTGGTTATTAGTAACCTCTTATATTGGGTAACTTAGAATACCAGGTTGATCGATCAGAAAGAACAAGCTTTCCTAAATATTCATTGTTACATGAGACATACTTCCTATGTTGAGTGTAGACAAGTTGTCTCGAGGGAGGTACTTACAAAAAGACACTACATTCTCAATAGACTTGATTGACAAGAGAGAGAGATAATGGAGAAACAGAAGTTCCAACTGAGAATGAGATTCTTTTTAAAGCCAGAGAGGTGACTCAAGGACGAGAAAATGCTTTGTAATTGCGTAAAACAAGAGTGGAAAACTAAAATACAGGCAGCTTGGTATATAAGAGGATTTCCTAGGAAGATTACCTAAGTGAAACATCATGGAATATGAAGGAAGGATGATGCAATCCCTATAGTAAGCAGGAGTTGTGAAAGAGGCTGTCTAGATAAATCAAATACATAGAAAAAATACACCATATCCTACTAGTAGTAAAGAAAGGTTAGGATATAAATGGTTGAAATGAAATGAAGAGAAAAGAGATTGGGCCAAGTGCCAATAGATGATGCTTATATTCATCTGAGTATAGTTCAAAGAAACAGAAATGAGTATAGTGAGCAGAGATAAGGAAAAATATACTGCCTAAATAAAGAATTATAACATTCCTATACTAGATTTGTACAGGTTACAGTTGTCAGGTGGTACTGACCACTTAGTTGGCTTGGAATCAAATGTCTATTATCTTACTGAAGTAGTAATACACTTGGTATGGGAGTTTTCCCTTCTCCTCTAAGGAAGAGAACCTTTAAAAGGTGGGAAAAAGTCCTCTTTCTGGCTATCAACAGGCCTCCTTATATATTATATTTACAGGTGGCTGTGCTACTTATAAAGCAGTCTATTAGGGATGGAAGCTATGCCAAGGCTATTCAAGTCAAATTGTCCAATATTGCTTGGTTAGAATGTTGCTAGGGCAATGGTTCACTCTAATAGCTGTCATGCAGGCTGTGCAGAGCTGTGTTGCACTGGTTATAGGCTGTGTGTTTCTATGGGACCTAATTTCTTCTACTGGTGCAGAATGACTCAATCCTGTGCCAAGCTATGCCTAGTAGGCTGTGTTGGTTGCTATGGAAAAAATGAGTCACAGTGACATTGGTTGTTCCTGGATGGCTGTGCTTGTCATGTCCAGGGTACCTAAGTATTATATGAATCTTTTTACATCATGTCTCATGTCAGCTGACTAAGCATGGGCCAGTCTAGACCATCCTCATGTCAATCTGTAGATATTGATCAATTATGTCCCTTGCTGACTAGGGATGACCATGATCAGGTGATCTATGGGTGCTTAGGGTCATGTGATCAGGCCTATAGTGTGTGCTTGGTTGCGCCAAGTAATACAAAGGAAATATAAAGTATAACACTTTGATAAATAGAAACTAGGCTATATAGTAGACTTGGAAGAGATATATGTATATCTTTCCAAGAAACAGGTAGAAAAATAATGAAAAATAGGGGTAGATATAATACATAGTGGGCTATCTTGACATACATATGGGGGTACAGAAATGGATAGATGATGTAGAAATGAGAGAATACTTCTCATGACACAGCATAATATCATCATGTTCATGCATGAAGTTCATATGTGAACTCCTTTGGATCCCACACAAGCACTGCTGTTTTCAGCAAGGTCTTTGTTGGCAACATCAGCCCTAGTAAGTAATGGCATGGCATGTAAGTTCTTGGCATGGGGTCTTACTTTTTTCCAACAAGCTGACAACTTCCCACAGAGTCTTAGTAGAGACAACCCTACAGTCAGGTTAAGGTTAGGTCCCAGAAAAGTCAAGCCAAGAGTTCCCACAGGTGTCAGATTTTTTCTCTCACTACTTAAAGGCTAAAAGATAACATAATGCACCAAAGACCTGGAGGGGTTGTGCTTGCATGCTCAATTGATCAGATAATTCCACATCACTGATATCACTTGACTACCACTTTTATCATTCTACCATGGACCTGGAAGCTCAACTGATCATTCAAAATAAACTTGAGCATCAATAACACCTTTTTATACTGCTAACAATTATTATAGCCCATGCATCATATTACTATCAGCTGTTTTTTGGATCAACTGAGAAGATCCCATATTATATCTCAATTTTGACCAGTAAGTGATGGATGCTAGAGCTCCTCAATGGACACCCTGACTGGATCAAAATATTGCCTAGTGCCTCACATGGCATCTTTGATGTGCTAATGCAGGTGTTGGTTGAAAGTGGCTTCAAGAGATTGCAGCACAGGATATTGGTTAAGGAGCAGCTTGGAATTTTTCTTCATATATATATGCATGACAGGTCTAAGTGGTATCTGTTATATCATCAAAAGGTTTCAGTATTCACCTATGACAATTTCAAAGTAAAAGCAGCAGTTCCATTCACTCAATAAAATGACTGAAAATGTATTTGTCCAAATATTTCAAGCTAATGCTTGATTTCTTCTCATTGGACCCATTCTACATATTGAATGTCAAATTACCAACTGCTGATACCCCCATGCCAAGCAAGATTATAGAGGATCTTCATTTCTAATATTTTTCAGACTGCATCAGAGTCATCAATGAAACACACATACATATGTACCTTTGCTCTAATCAAAGAATATCCTAACATATGAAACAGGAAGAGATTTATCTTTCAAAACTGCTTGTTTACATGTGATTTTGACCTCTTATTCATATATGCACTGACAGGATGGGATGATGCAACAATATGGCATATCACACATATTAAGGACCTGCCAATACCAGAGGGAAGATATCTTCCCGCCAACATTGGATTTGGTGATTTGAATGCACTCCTCATTTCATATTGTGGCATACAATATCATCTGAAAAAATAGTGAAAAGCAAATTTATGGTAAGTCAAAGTGCAACTTGAAACAGCTGGACATGATACTCACAATATACCAATTCAAAAGATAAAAAAGAACTATTCAACCTCTATCATGATCCTCAAAATGTTTTCAAATGAATTTTTGGGGTCTTGAAACAATAGTGGAGGATCCTTTTCCTCACTCCCAAATACCATATGGATATACAAGCATGGATACTTGTGGCATTTTATGCCATTCATAACTTCATTCAATGGTTTGATCTTAATATTTTTTTCATCCCAGAATTTCAAGCTGAGCACTTGAAACATCTTCATGAGGATGATGGTGATGAAGCTACAGTTAGACTGCTTGCAGAAGATCCAATGGATGCAGCTAAGCAAAGGCAAGTGAAACAATGATATGATCAAATTGCAGAGGCTATATGACATGACTATTGCACCAAACAGAGAGAGAGAGAAATGGACACATAGTCATATAGTACAAACTAAGTATAAATACAAATGTATACTATACTATATCTTCATGGAAGATTAATGGTGAGTTAACAGATAAACAAATGAAATGATCATGTACCACCTTATTTCCCAGCAGTATCTATACTTCTTCTTGTTTCCTTACTGTCCATTTTGGCTTGGATTTCAGTGAGTGCATTTTGATCCACAATTCACATGAGAATATATCAAACTTGAGAAAAAACTGCACCTTTTTCTTGTTTTGCAGATTGCTCATATAATCAGCAAGATTGTTGTTTTCAGATGGACTAAGGTTGAATGACATTCCTAAGGATGTCAATGGCCTGCTTGATATAGTCATCATCAGTTGCAGTAGAATTTGGTAGAACATGCAAGGACTAGACTGTAAAATTCCCAATGAAGCAAGAGTAACTAGCTTTAATATGGATAGATGGTTGACATTATCAAGGAATTGTATCATGGTACTGCCCTTGGCCTTTGCTTGCACAGCTGCAGACAGTGGACAAGATTGTTTCAAGGCCTGTAAATCCTCAGACTCAACATTTGAGCCAACAATGCTTGACACCTTGTGCTTTTGGCTGATGCTTCAATGTTGAGGCCATGAAAACATAAGATAAAGGAGTGCATGCAAGATATGTAGATGGCATTTCTGGTGGGATTGAATTGAGATTGACTATGGACTGAGTGCTGATTGTAGAAGCTTGAGCCAAAGAGGCCACACTGGTAATATTATTCACCAGTTCATCAACAACCATCAATCAGTTCATGGGTGTTACTAGTGGCATTCAAGCCTGAGAGGCCGGCTGCTGTGGTACTGGTAGCTTTTTGTTAATGTCTGCCATGCTTTTTGAGGAATACATGTGACTGCCAATAAATAGTGGACATGAGGGGTAATATGTACATCATCCCAGTACAGCCACAGGTTATTCTCATACTTTGCTGCCACTAGATGAGACTACAAAAAAAAATCAGAAAAAAAGGTGACAATATAGCACCACCCCTACCCTGCAATATCCTGTCCATTGAGCTTAAGTCATGCCATGTCATAGTGAAAATCAAATGCTGCTCTAAGTCCACTGACAACAGTGAACTTACTCTTGATCTTCAATAGAATACAGGTCAGTTTCCCACAACAATGCTATTTTGGAAATGTAATACACATGCTTCACTTTGAGTGACAGGACCTGCCTGTCTTTGGCACTCTTTGTCTAAGGAACTTTTCATTCAATTCTGCTGCAATCTGGTTGTACATTTCCTCCTTGAAATTACTGTCACCTGCTGATGGACAATAAAGCAAGAGGAGTCTGAAAAATTCATCTGCCCCCCCAGCAGCCCATGATGTGCAAGGGGTGGAACAACAAGTTGACTTTGCTTTCCCCTTGTTGACTCCAGGTTTGCTGGCTGCTGGATCAACAACATCCTTGGCTAAATGGCCAGACTTCCTTGATGAATGTTAAGCATAGTTACCAGCTAACTGAAGTTACAGTTGGGTTGTCTGGACAGGACCAAATCTAAGTTCTTGGCATGGGGTCTCACTTTTTTCCAACAAGCTGACAACCCTACAGTCAGGTTAAGGTTAGGTCCCAAAAAAGTCAATCCCATAGGCGTCAGATTTTTTCTCTCACAGAGCAGCTGGCCGCCAAACATCAAGCTAGATTCATGGCGACACCTCTTTCTTTGATCAACATGCCCACTAAGCGACCCCGACTTCCTCTCGATGACCAGGCGGACTCGCCCACCACGCCTGCACGCGTTTCGTTGACCAATCTCCCCATTGAGATCCTCGCAGAGATCCTCCTCTATACTCGTTCGCCTCTCACCGTTCTCGCCGTCTCCCGCACCTGTTCGTTCTTGTACCGTTCGCTAGCTCAGAACTCCGACGCATCTTTCATCTGGCGCGGCGTTCGCAGGACGTGCAAACCGGTCCCGCTTCCAGACCCCGGGAACGGTTGGAAGAAGAGCGAGGCCGACTATGCCGCGTTCGTGTTCGGCGGGGGCGTCTGCGAGGTGTGTCGAAAGAATACGCGCGAGATGTACGTGAGCTTTGCAGCACGGATCAGGCTCTGTGGCAGCGTGAGTGTGGTTTCGTTCTCGAACGCGTCCAGTTTCTGCTCGCGTTTTTGACGTGGTTTTCGTATGACAGTGGCATTGTCGGAGCAGGTTCCTCGAGTCAGTCTTTGTTCCGTGTCTCTGTTCGTCGCGTGCGCTGACGTTTGTTCAACCGCTTCTGCTTTTTTCTCGCTTCCTTTTCTATGACGCCTGTTCATCATCGTCACGCATCGGATCCAGCGAGTTCCTCGTCAACGTCACCTCAGAGCTTCGGAGTGAGGACCGTCAAATGCTTTGGGTACCCCCGTTGGAAAGCACGCGATGTTTCTGTACGTCTTCGTCTAGCGTTGTTTACTCTCGCGGTTCGTTCTCAAACGCTGTCTAGACCCTTCCAGAGTGGGCGCTTTGATCTGTGCGTATGCCATCGTCGTCTCGGGCGTGCGACTCTGACACGCTTTTGATTCGGGTACAGGGCCGCGCGGCGAGGTGATGCTTCGCAAGAGCGACTGGGAGGCATTCCGACGCGATCTACAGGCCTACAAGGATGCCGAACAGGCTCGCGCCGAGCTCAAGGGAGACGAACAGACGGAGCGCGTCTTGGTGGTGCGTGGACGTCGCTCGACGACCTGTCTTGTTCGTTCACGATTCCACTCTAGCGGTGCCGTGCGGCACTAAGAAAACTCCCTCAAATCATGGAGGTGCGTCGCTCTCAGATCTTTTCCCGAATGGATCGTGACGTCTGCACCTTATCGGACGTCCCCGCCTACTGAACGCAATGGCATGACGTGTACCATCAGCTCTCAGAACGTCTGATCCGCTGGAAGTGGGATTATGACCGGGAATATAAAGACATCAAGAAGCAGAACGAGATATGGTGAGCGAGGCTCGCCCTTGTTGTTCGATGCCAATCTCCGAGTTCGTTGTGCGACTTCTAGGACGAAAAGCCTCGCGGACTTAGAGGGATGGGATCTTGGAGATCTCGTCGCGACGGAAACCTATGGACCACTCCAGAGACGCAAGAATTTCCTTCTGGATACGATCGGGTTGGAGGGTATGTGCTCATATTGTGACTGTACCGTGCACGTTCTACTTGACGATTACTTACTACGTCGATATCGTCTTGGCCGTCTGTGTCTTTGTCGCCCTACACGACTCGTCAGATGTGATCCCCATCCGGTCTACAATCGAATCCGAGCTTCTGGCATTGAAAGCGCGTCACCAGCGCCAAGAAGCCGAGGCTGCTTACAGGGAGAAGTTGACCGAGGTGAAGAAGATTTACGAACGTATGCGCTGTGGCACTCTGGGTGCTGCCAATACGGGACCCTCTGGCTCGAGCGATCCCTTTGCCCTCCCGCCGCTGTCGGTGTTTTTCACGCTCCCGTCCGTCCGCGCGCTCAAGGGAAGCCCCAACCCGAGCGCGATACCGCCCGGCAGTGCCCCTGTCACGAGAGACATCCATTCGTCCCTGGCCGTTTCGCTCATCACGGCGGACGTGCATACGTGGCTCATTCCTGTTCAAAAGCATCTGATGACGCTGCTGGGTTACCCGAATGGATGGCAGAGCGCGAGTAGGTGGACGGTTCACCCGTTGAACCGTGTCACGGCACGGTTTTTTTGTCGGCAATGTGGCAAGGGCAACGTAGGGAGGGGGTATCAGCGGGAACGGTGCTTGGACTTTAAAGGTGTTTGTTCGCATGTTTGTAAGAACATCGATGGACGGCGTCAGGAAGCACCCCAGGAAGGCGAGTTCGAGGCTAGCACTGGTGATGGAAAGGGAAAAGGTAGAGGTAAGAAGAGTGGTGGCAAGACATCGGGCTGGACGGTGGACGTGTTCGAGAAAGATGAAAAGGTATCTCGCCCTTTCCGTCTTCATTTTACGATAGACTCTCATGCCCTCAGGCCATTTCTCTCATCAAAACCATCCTCGATCTCGCAGGCCGCTCCGAGGAAAATTCAACCATCGGCACTGTGATGAAGGCGCTAGGCGGTACCATACGATGCATGACATGCAAAGGCTGGATAGTCATGGACTTTGACACTGCGGCAAGTGGCTGCCCTCGTTCCATGGCTCCCGTTTGACACGCATCACAGATCGGCCATGCGCACCGCCACGAATCCATGCAGGTCCAGTTGCTACCTACGTTCCTCGTGACCAACGCCGTATTCCACAAAAAGGATGCTAGTGTGCGCATCGAGAACCCATATCGTAGTATTCCCGGCACGCGACTTGCGTTTGAGCGTGGCAACACTGAATTGCTGTTGGGGCCGTCCCTCGGTGCAAAGAGTCTTTGCAAGAAGATCAACTATGGATGTAAACATTGTCTCGCATTTTTAGGATGCTTGGATACCCTGATCGGCGTCGAAAAGCCGGGAAACAAGGGATCAAAAGTGATGAGTTTCCATGGATTGAGATCGCATGTCAAGGAAAAGTGGGTTGTTCCGTTTCGGTTGGCCCGAGCTCGTTGACATTGGTACTTTTGCAGACATGGCATCCAAGACATAGGAGACGAAGACATGTTTTGTTACAGTAGCATTCGGAACAAGGGGTGAGAGAAGCGGGAAGGGTAGTCTACGTGGTGATTCTTCAAGACTAGATACTCGTAGAGGAAAATACATTACACCAGTTTAGCGACGCAAGTCCTTGATATGCAACACTACATCAATGGGGCTCGTTCTCCGGGGCAACCAAGCTCCCGAGCTCTGAAAACGATATATGGGACGCGGCAAATAAATCATGATTTCGAAGGCTGCGCCGTCTGGAAATGACGCGCGTCGGTGGTGGAGACAAGACATCGACAAACGGCTCCGTGTCCGCGTCGGACGTGTTCGATTGCGAAGCGCCCTCATCTTCATCGCCATCTTGGGTGCTCAACGTATGCAACGACGTGGACGAGGTCATTGCTTCAGGGTTGATGACAAAGGAAGAGCCGGAGAGGATGGCGCGCCCATTCGGGGAGGGAGGGGGGAGGGAATGGGTGCGGAGAGGTGGGAGGGAGCGTGTCTGGCTCGTCGAGGGCGCGTGTGCGTCCCTGTTCGGGTCCGCGTGTTCAGGGACAGGCGCGGGGGTCTCTGTGGTGGGGACCGCCTCGGGTCTGTCCTGCTGTGGACTAGGAGGGGGCGTCTTGGGCTTGTCGTCGGCGCGCGGAGGATGTCGGGCATCCCACCAGTGCAGGACCCACTGTGCGGCGGTCAGGGAGGTGGGACGAGCGGGTGCGGGTGCGTACCTCGTTCAAGACGTATGCGGCTGCGATGCCAGAGAGGGCTGCTGCGAGGTAGAATCCCGCGTGAATGGCGATGTCTCTCGTACGACGCATAGGGGACAGAGGATGGACAGGATCAGGCCGGGCATCGTATTTAGAAAGGTCGCGTGGTGTCCGCACGCAAAGTTACGTTGGCCGTTCGTCCCGTGATCAAGCTGGTAAAGAGAGAATCCGAGTTTTGGTCGAGTCGGGCGTGGCTGCTGAATTATTTTTTCGATTAGGTTATCAATTATTATCCGCTCCTCTGTCCACATCGACCATGCCAGCCACCGACAAGACGACGACAGACGACAGAGACACGGACAACGAGAGATCCCATCCAAACAAATCAAAGTCTGCCTCAAAGTGTCCGTATCTCTCTCCCTCTCCCAGTCCGTCCCTCCTCACGTTTTCGTCTTCCTCAGCAAAGGACCTCTCCCATGTCCCCTGCAAGTTCTTCAAAGTCGGCGCCTGCACCGCCGGTTCCTCGTGCCCCTTCTCCCACACCATACACGAGCCCGGTCAGCAAAAAGATGTCTGCGCTTGGTTCGTAAAGGGAAACTGCAAGTTTGGCCACAAATGTGCGCTCGCCCATGTCCTCCCCGGCCAGAACATGTCCATGGATCGAAAAAACAAAAAGGCCGCCCAGCTGGCTGCCAACGGTGGCGTGCCTACCCCTCCAGGCCGTGAATCCAGGAGCTCAAACGGTGGAAAGAGGGACGGCCACAAATCTGCCCCCCACGGCACCTCATCCCCCGGTACTGGCCTCCTCTCCGGCTCGACAGCACCAACCCGCACGGCCTCGGCTCGCCCTCCCATGGCCATGACACTCAAGGCCACCCCCTCGGCGCCCGCTCCCCCAGTCAAGGACACCGATTTCCCCCAATTCGTACTCCCAGACGATGCTGACACCCATAAACCCAATAATGCACCCCCCACGACAGCCACGACGGAGCCTACGTCCGCTACGAATCCAGGGGACGAAGAAATACCTGTTTCGGATCCATCTCCCGACTCCTCTCCCATCCACCACAGAAACCCGTCTCCACCCACCCTCCCTCTCAACGTACCTGGCGTACCACGCCGTACAGTCCTCCCCCCAGATGCCGCGGATCTCGGTCCAATTGGTTCACCTCCCCGAGGATCATTGTCCACTCATTCCCCGATCTCGTCCGGAAGTTCTCCGCAGAATGCTGGAATCCCTTCCACGTTTCATGCTCAGACCTCCTTGCTCACAGAGTCCAGGAATCGCCTCGCCGCAGGTGCAGCCATACCATCCTCTCTCGGACACACGCACAGTCCAGCATGGAAACCAGACGTCGGCTCGGTTCCCGCGCAGGGTATCGCCTCAGGGATCGATCTCAGCCTTTCTGGCGATCGGGATGTTCTGTCCGCAGACGAAGACTTGGAAGACTTCCTGCCTTCTTCGCTTACAGACCTTCTGACTCCTTTGGAGCGTTCCCGTAGAATGTCTCGTACACACTCCGGATCATCCCGCCCTGTCAATCTGAACGACACACCTTCCCCACTCACCACCCTCGCTCCCCAAACGCAGACTCATCACGCCAATCACCGCTACTCGCGTTCCGTCCCCGCTCCGTCGCTTTTGGGGGATGTCAAATCCATCTGGGCGGAACGGGGTCTCACGGCCAATGGGGTGCCTGCTTCCCCAGATAAGCCTGGCTTTGGGGTGGGCTCAGTCGTCTCAGGCACGCCAAGCTCGCTCAAATCGTCCAACGGTTTGGGTGCGCTCAACTTGGGAGGCTCCATCACACCGTCGGGAGCAGCCGCTTTCCGGGACGACTCACATTCACCGTCGTCCTCCCTGCTTGCACCGTCCAACGCCTCCGCTGCATTCCTTCCTGGTCTTCACCACTACTACTCCAAGATGAATTCCGGTAGTAATAACAGCCGCGGTCCCAATGGCGCACTCGGCCTCGGCGCCGGTTTAGGTCTCGGTGGGCTGAGTCGTTCTCCCCTCTCTCACGCGCCCATCCACGGCCCAGCTGTAGACGAGGGTCGGCCAGGCGCGAACAACGGGACGAGCATCGGTCTCGGTCTCGGAGAAGCCACCTCCCCGTCCTTCCGCGCCCTCCAATCACACGCCCCCGGTCAGAGCCTCCCTCAGGGCCTCGCAGCGGGCTACTCGCGCATACACGCACTCCCGCTCGCCGGCTCGCCTGGCTCGCTCGGTGGGTCGAGCGTCGGCGGCGGCGCGTTCAGCCCCGGGCACGGGCCCGTGCCATTCGGCATCAACGCCGGCGCAGGCCAAGACTGGCACCTGCAGTCCAACCAGGCGCTCCTCTCCACCGACGCGGTCTCGCAACTCTCGCTGTCTGCGCACCACGAGTTCGTCACGGGGGCGCCCATCTCGTCCTCGATGGCTACGCTCGAGTCCATGTTTTCGCGCCTCCCGCCGACGACGGGCGGCGCGCCGCTCCGTACGCCTCCGCATTCCGTCAACAGCAATCACAATCGGCACTGGCTCACCCAAAACGCGCTCAGCCCGCTCAGCAGGCCGATCAGCGACGATGACGAGCTCTTTAGCATGGACGGCTGATGCCTCCCGCCGAGCCAAGACGGTTTGCCTCTACTAAAACGCAAAAAAAGAAAAAAGTTGCACCATGGACGACGAGACGAATTTCGGCCCTGTCTACGTATTTACGTACAAGTAATGTTTTTTATCTGCAAGGGAACGACCGAGAGGCTGGATACCTATCTAGTAGCCTTTTTCTTTCTCGTTTCTCTCTCTTTGAGATTCCCTGGACGGTATGAGCACCGTTCAACGTGGGTGTCTTGTGCGTATCGGCTTGCGGGTTGGACGCATTTATACCGTTTTTCTTCCTTTTCTTACCTCCCCTTTGTATTGGAGACACCTTGGTCAGAGGGAGGATGTACAGCTGCGCATGTATTGATGATGTGACTGTAATCTTGGTTATATAAACAGGAGAAAAAAAAACATCGAATCGTCCAAGTCGTCAGAACTCCACGTCCCTGCAGCGTACATGCACCACACCGCTCTACTCTCCCGACTTGACCCTCTTCAGAGCGGGCGTCTCCAATACGACGCCGTTGCCCTCGTACTCCTCCCTGATCCTGCCAAGCAACGATACCTCGACCTCGACCTCCTCGTTTCCGCCCTCCGTCTCCTCTCCTTCGTCCAACGAGGTAAGACCCATCGAATACTGCCCGGCCGCCATCATCGACGAGCCTTCCTCGCGACCACGCCCATGACCGAGATTGATCCCTGCTACCTTGCGTTTCTTGCCTCTCGGTTTCCTTGGTTTCTTGGGCGACGGCACAAATTCCTTGCCGTTCTTGACAGCCCACTCGATCTCCAGGACTCTGCATTCCGGGGGTTGCCATCGCGATCAGAGCCGACGTCGGAGGGGTAGGCGACCAGGGCGGGAATCGGAATCGGCAACGAAAAGAGAAAAAAAAAAAAAGAAAACGTCAGGATTAGGCACGCATCGATAGTTTACACAGGAAAACATGAACGACGAAAAGTATCCACCTCTCTCGAAGCTTGGTGTTATCGGGGACATAGGTCTCCGCTTTGCGGTACAGTTCAAGTGCGACTTGGAGGTCACCCCTGTATGTGAGTGTCGACCGTTAGTATGCAGACCAGTATGAGCCGAGGGATACATACTTTTCGGAATGAGCGCGTGCGAGGGCAACATAGGCCCGCCCGGTCTTCTTTCTGGACGTGGGCGACAGCACGTCTGCAAGCTGTAGTTCCTTGTTGCTGCGTTCACTGAGTGGACGACCCGAAAGAGATGAGATGAGCCCCTATATACCCATGTCGTCATCGGCACGCACTATTTGTCCTCCAGCTCTGCCAGTCTTGCGCGGAGTTGGTCATCCAGGTCGCGATGGCGTGCGAGCAGCGGCGTAAGCACGCCCGGAGGCAGCTTGGAAGCTGACTGTGCTTGACGCCGCTCGTCGTCTCGTTTCTCAAGTGCGAGGTTCTCCTTCTCTTGTTCAAGACGCGCCTGCTCTTCGCGTTCACGGTCCTCGCGCTCTTTCAGACGACGCGCCACTTCGGCTTCCACAGCCCTTGCGATCTATAGCATCGAGGCCGTTCAGTACCAGATTGCATGCGGGACAAGAAACGCACCCTCTCATCGATGTCCTTGTCCGTCAGTTGAACCGCGGGTTCTGGTTTCTCCTCAATTGCAGCCGAGGATGGCGGTCGCGATCTCGCTTTGGCCAACGGTGGTAGTAACCCGATTCCAATGCCACTGACGCGTGGCACACGAGATGGGCGGGGTCCTCGAGAACGTCCAGGTGCGGCATTGGTCGTGACGATAGGCTGAGAAGCGAGAATAGGCTCTGCTTGGAGGACAGCGGGAGCAAGCTTTGGTGGGGGTGGTTGGATGGCTGCAAAGTGAGGTTTTGTTTGAGGACGATTGTCTGCGTGAACGGGTAAGTAGTGTCTTAGCGAAGTTTTCAGGGCAACATACCGCGCTCGTTCACTACTGGGCGGTTCTCAATGTTCTTGGTGCGGACAGCAAAGCTAACAAAGACACAGAATCAGCACGGACGCATTAAACCAAACAATAAATGGTACGTGCTTCAACGTATTAAGGGTGTCTTGGCGGAACTTGGTACCAGGTGCAAGGTTGCAAATGAGCAACCCCACGGACGAACCACCGAGGGCGTCTTGAAGAATTCGCGTAAGCTTTGAATTGCGATATGGGATGCGAGACTAGGAACAAAGTTTTAGCACAGAAACGCAGGCAAGAGCAACGCAGTCTTACGGCTCCCTGATTCAATGCGTGTACCACCTGTCCAAGAACACTCAAGCTCTTGTTAATCGCCGCCGACTCCGCCATACGCGTTGGATCATTGCCGGTCAATTTGTTGTTCTCTGAACCCGCAAGGTCGACGAGATTGATTTTCCCGGTCAATGCTAACCAACGAGAATTTGTGAGGTGCGGACGGGCAAATCCAGGAACACACACTTTTCTGGGCTGCAGAGTCTGTCATTATTACCTCAATGGTAAGTACCGCATGCGAACGAGAAGACGACCGATTGAGGTTCGTAGCGCCAACCGAGCGATGGCGAGAAGCACGTCTATGCCCAAAATATTAATAGCGGTTGGAGAAGGGTGTTGAAGCAACGAACGAATAAATGGTATCGAATTCTTCCACCGATTCTATCGGATGGGAGGTCAAGTTGGCAACGAATACTTGGCCGGTATCGTTTTCACGGACGGGAAGCTTGGGTGCCTGTGACAAGTGTTAATAAAGCATTCCGAGAACGAATAAATCAAGTGTTATGGCGAAAGGCAACGTACAGATTCGCGATTGACAAAAAGGTCATAGACTTCATCCTTGTATATTTCCATGTATGAGACAGCCAGCTCAACACTGCTGCGTTGCAAAGCAGCTTTCTGAAGGAACATCGCCTGGAGCGTCGTGTGAATATAAAGTGTACATGTGCAACATGACAACCTACCTCGACGACTCGAGGAATGACACCTGGCTGGGCTTTCGTTCCCTGCATAGTGTGGGTCTTGCCTGAGGAAGTAACGCCATACGCGAAGATTGTGACAGTCTGATGGGCAGCAGACGACAGTGACAACCAAGTCGTGAGGTGAGAAAGCGACTTACGACACCACTGTACACAACGTCGATGAGAGGACGGACGTCCTGCTCGAATATTTGTTCCTGAGTAGAAGACTGGTCATAACATGAAGTAATCCTAGGATTTCATCCCGGTCAGCTGGCTCTGATAGCGTAACCTCTCGAACGGATCTACCGTACGCGAAGCACGGGTTAGAGAGTGCTTTGGGAACAGATTGACTCACGGGAAGTTGAAGACCTGAGACAGGTCGCGGGGGTTAGGGACAGTGATATACGATGGACCGCCGGGTGTGTGTGTGATTTGTACGCCTTCATCGTCAATCTCGTTTTCCAGACGCGGGCGAAGACGAGCTGCGATTTTGATCTTCATGGGGGACCCGTGGAACTCGCCAGTGTCGATGCGAGATACGTCCGACAAGCTACAGCAAGTGTAAGTGTAACGAAAGTGTTGATTTGATGCAAGTTGCAAGTTGCCAACGAGGAAGAGTTTGAGTTTGCCACCGTTGCGACGCGCCAGGTCACGTGTTCGTGTCTCAGGAGTGTATCCACGTTTAGAAATGCCGATGATCCGGGTAAGGGGAACATGCCAGAACCCGCTCGCCTTGCGCTCGGATGACTAAACGGTCTAGTGGGGGCAGTTCACTCCCGGCCTCCTCCTTCTCTCTAACCCACCATGTCGAGACCCGCCGGATTACCTCTCCTTAGTGGGCCGCCACCGCCCCGCACGGGCTCCGCTCAGAGCGCTTGTAGAAAGTGTAGCAGAGAGTTCAGTATACTCTTCAATCGACGGCGGGAGTGCATGCACTGCGGTGAGCGTCGAGCTGGACTCTCGTGACACATTCGATCACTCTATATTACTAGCCCTTCTGATCTCTACCATTGAAGGTTATGATTATTGCTCCTCTTGTACAGATTATCAAGCACTCTTGCCACGTCGGTCTGCGCATGGCCATGTTTTGGCACCAGTCTGCGCCTTCTGTATCGATGTCCTCAATAGTACGCTTTCGCTTGTCTACTGTTCGCCCCAATCACACTCAACTGTGTCTTTGGTTTCCTGCATTTACGATTCTGTGGAAATGCCCAGTCACTGCCCTTGGCCGCGCTCAGCTACGATCGCTCCCACTCGCAAAGCTGAGGCGCTACATCGATGCGTACAATATCCCCGTCAAGAATCCAATAGACAAGAACGATCTTGTGGACGCCGCCGTGGCTGCTCGAGTAGGTCATGGAATTTTGCATCTTGTGGAATCATTCACCTTCTCTCGATGCCTCACAGACTCCTCAAGGCTGTCTCTCACCCATAAACGAGGATTACTATAGGAAACACTTTGTGCCGTCTTCTACACCTGGTTCTTCTTCCTCATCTTCGGCTAACAGAAACTCGGCTACCCGTGGAGTCCCCAGTGGCAATGCAAGTGGTAACCCGAGATCTAATAGGTCGTTCCCCCGTCCTGATCTCGATCCAAACCGTCGACAACCTCCCCAGGAGGCCCCATATACTACTTTCACACCCCGCACCACGACAAATACACAACGACCTAGAACGACGTCTACTCCGTCAAACCCAGGAACGACACGCCCAACCGGCGGTCAACCTAACATACCTCGACCGACGTCCGCTGATCGACAGACCACTAGCACTGCTCAATCATCGCACCCGCGATCTGGATCGCCACTGCCACCTCCTCCGATGTCGACACTCGTCACGCTCCCACGTTCGTCCCTCGCTGCATTATCAGTTGGCACACTGAAGCAGATCCTCTGGAGAGCCCGGGTTAGGGTTCCTCCGGGTGTCGTAGAGAAGGAAGAACTCGTGGAGCGTGTATGGGCTTTGATAGAGGAAGAGAAAAGGAAGGACGATGAGGCTCTCGAAGATGCGGATTCTGATCTGGATGAAGATGAGTCGGAGAGCATCGAGGAACCTGATAGGGAAGAGGAAGCTGTCGCTGAAATGGTGGACCCTGAGTCGGAAGCACATCCGGATGTAGCACACGAGCATGGTCAGCGTAACGATCACCGCCACGCAACCGCCGACGAGGTTGAACATAGTTATGTCCATGCCGAAGGCGATTTTGAGGGGCATCTCTCTGTCCCGGCGATGAATTCCGGTCTGACATCTTCACGGCCCACTACTCCTCAACCCTCCACATCCCCTCCTCAACCCCCAACTTCCCCGTCACATCCAACTTCAAAGTCCAAACCACACCACCATCCAAAGCCAACGAGCGCGGAACGCTCTGGTTTATGTGTCGTCTGCCAGGACGAAGAGGCGTGCATTGCCATCGTTGACTGCGGGTACGTCACGCATGTTTTGTTTCGTTGCATTTCCAGGCTAACGTGTTTCCTCGTAGTCACCTCGCTATGTGTCGTGCATGCTCTGATCTTGTTCTGGCGAGTTCTCGAGAATGCCCATTATGTCGCACTCGGATTGTTACGGAGGCTCGATTACTTAGGATATTCAAGACGTAAACTAATTTATCGCTGACGGAAGAGGGGGTCAATTTCTCGATACTCTACATCATACCTTGGTACCATCTGATTTTTGTAACGGTTTTCGTGGATGTTCAAGTACTGTATACATTCCCTCGGAATTTTGATCAGGGTGTATTTCTCCAGTTTTGGAAGGTCCCATGCTGACATAACACTATTACCCATTGAGCGGACGCGTCAGTGCCAGTCCGACTTGAAGTTAGAGTCTCGCCATGTCCACCGCTCAGACGGCAAGCAAAGACAAAAAGGTCGAGGAAAAAGACAAGAACAAGAAGGACGACAAAACGGATGCCAAGAAAGTAGAAGAGAAACCAGTTCCTCCGACGCCAACCGCGGAGATCAAGTCTAACATTGCGCTCATCGAGCGGGCCGTCGCAGACCTCGAGCCACGGTTCACCCATCGCGTATTGCGTTCGCTCACTGCCTTGCGAAAGCGGCTAGACAACAAGATCCTCCGCGATGCCATCGAGGAGAACTATCCGTCAGGTGTGCACGCGTTCGTTTATGCATTGATGACGTCGGCGTGAATGCGTGTACAGGCTCTGCGCTGAAAGCATCGCTACTATCCTGGCTGCCCGCTGCACCACCCGCGGACCAATCCATGGATGTCGATTCTGCAGTACAGCCCAATGGTCCCGCGGCTTCAACTCCATCCCCCAAGCTCATGTCTGATCCTGTTCCGGAAGTGGAGATTTATTTCCGCCTCCTGCTCATCCATCATCTTCACACCTCCAAAGACAATTTCGCCAAATCGGTCGAGTTGTCCAAGGAGACGGTCGACAATATGCAGCAGCTCAATCGCCGGAGCATGGATCCCATTGCGGCCAAGGTTTGGTTTGCTGTCGAGAGATCCTATGAACTAGGCGGGGAACTCGCGGATGCGCGATCGTGGGTGTCCTTGTTTCTGTCATCCCTCTCCTGTGTTTCTGATGGACGAATTCTCTTCTATATTCTAGATCGTTCCTTGCCGCGCAACGTACTGCAGCGTTGCGCCATGATGACGACACCCAAGCGTCGCTGATCAATCGACTTCTTCGGAGTTATCTCCATTATAGTCTATACGATCAGGCGGACAAACTCGTGTCGAAAACAACATTCCCAGCTTCGGCTAGTAACCCTCAGTTTGCTCGCTACCATTATTTCTTGGGACGGATCAAGGCTGTACAATTGAATTATACCGCGGCCCATACGAACCTCCAGCAAGCGATTAGGCGGGCCCCACCGG